>RWGZ01000993.1:194825-214855 GCA_009725065.1 Utricularia reniformis | reverse complement strand
GGTGCATTCAATTATTTGAACGCGATTCCAAAGGAAAAATGGACACTAGCTCATGACGGGGGAAAAAGGTTCTTGTAGTCGTAGTTTGGAATATTTTTAGGGTAAAATTTTCTTCATACTGTTAATTTTTGTCATAGGTACGACATGCTGACAACAAATGTTTCTGAGTGTATAAATGTCGTATTCAAAGATGCACGTAATCTCCCAGTAACATGCATTGCGAAGGTACTTAATTTTAACACATGTCGCACATTACTATTCGTGTTATTCTAATTTCATTTTTCAACTATTTCAGGTCATTTTCGAAAAATGCAAATCATATTTCGAGAGGTACTCCCATGAGGCTATACACCTTCGTGCACGGCGATTCACTTGGTCCGAGAAAACAACAACAATCTTCAACAACGCTAAAAAAAATGGAGTTGGCTTCAGCGCCTAGAAGTACGATAGACGTAGACTGATAGCTTCGATTACGTCTCGTGGACGTAGCATTGATGATGACACCACTCACATTGTGGACATCTCTGCAATGGATTGTTCATGTGGGACGTGGACAATATTACGGATCCCTTGTTCTCATGCACAAGTGGTATATTTTCTAAAGTTACACTTATATTTGGATTAAATTATAATATCAAACTAATTTAGTATTTTTGTAGGCGTGTAGCATTTTTAACAGAGACCCAAGTGACTACGTGGATCAAACATATATAGTTGACATCATTGAAAATACATACATGTCGCAATTTAATCCGACTCGTGACCCAGTTTACTGGGCGCCAGCTCCATTCCCGTTATATGCAGATGAAGGTCGGCGACGGCGTCGTCGACGTGGGCGACAACGAACAACTCGTTTCCTGAGTCAAATGGATCGAGGGCAACGACGACCCCTAGCGTCATCCAATAGAGCCTCTACAAGTGAACAAAGACAACGTAGTCCTTCTAGGCATGTTAATGAGACTAGAATCGCTTACCATGGAACAGAAATCGAACAACCGCAACAACCTCGTCGATCTGTCTGGAAAAGAATGATACAAAACTTTGTTCCACATAGAAATTCTCATTCGTGACTTGTATAATACAAATTCCATTGTTTCTTCTTATAAACATTAACTAAATAAAAATTTAAACATTAAATAAATAAAATTTCAAACATTTATAAATAAGTGAGACGTCAAAATTCAAACACTTATAAATAAAGATGTGATAAATAGTTATATGATAATTTCCATGTTTCTTCTTTCATTTGACGCAAAATTTCAACATCGCTGCTTGGCATTGAGACGACATTAGACGTAGATGTCGACCCTTGTCCCCCAAGAACACGTGGGGTGGAAATGCGGCGTCGCCTTGCCGTCGAGGTCGAAGGCTTCGACTTGCCAATTCTTTCTGAAAATCAGCAACGAGTTTTTCAAGTTCCTCGACCCTTTTTTGCAGCCAATCCTTTCATCGTCATCACCCTGAGATCTATTGAATTGACCCTACAACGTACAATATCAAAAGTTTATTATAAACACTTTATTAATAAAATACTTAAAAATTACCTTCAACAATTCATTTTCGTTCCGAAGCAGTTCCAACTGTGTAAGTAACTCAGCATTACAAACTATACCTTTTGCTAACTAGTTTTCCAACTTCTGATTCTCTTCCTTCAACTCATCATTATCCACTCGCATAGCAAATATGATTGCATCAGCATTTCCGAGTCTTTCTAGTAGTCGGTGGATCTCAGCACCACGTGAATCAGAATCCTCAGGCATGGAGAATTCTCCTTCTGGCCAATCAGGTAGCGATAGCGCAGTATCTGTATCAGGCTGATGTGATTGGCCAACATCCTGACCCACGGCTGCAGCTTCAAATTGTCTGGCCTCCCATCGATTTTCACGTGGATTTGCATGCCAGAAATGTACGGGTGCATTATACAATCGCTGAATACCTTTAAAAAATTGAAACAATAAACATTTAATTAAAATTTAACCAAAATATAAAATATTATTACCTCTTTGCAAAATCGGATGCATAGTCACATCATCAACTCTATAAATCTTCGCCCCGATCTGCACTTGAAGTGCTAATTTCTCAGTTTTGGAGAGAGGATGAACTCCTTCAGGTTTCCCGACCCCTGGAACGCGCTGCAGTAATGTCGGGAACCCCCAAACCTCATTCGGTGGCGGCGTCACCCAAACAAAGTTTTCGTAACATTTTCCGAGAGTGTCTCGGAACTTCGTCATGAACTTCACCTTACCGGTGAAGTAATACCTGTCAGCATGACTACCGACTTTTTTGCAACTACAAACTGCAAAAAAGTCGGATAGCGTCGGAACGGGATTGTCTTCTTCGCAAAACTTCAAAAATCCATGAATCATGGCAATGCTTTGCGGGGCTAGAGCACTGAGTGGTAGATTCACACACTGCAGTAAATCTTCAATAAAGTCGTGAATCGGAAAACGAAGACCACAGTGAAAATGTTCCACCGCAACGCTGATCGAGTTAGCTCCAACTCGTGGCGGTGGAAAGTCAGATATCATTTCTCCATCGACTGCGTTTGTAATGATATATTCATCGGGAACACTGTATTTTATCCTAAGATGATGAAAATAATCTGCCATTAACCTGAAAAAATTAACAACCGAATTTAATAATCATATTGTTATAAAGTAGTTAGCATATAAAAATACACAAATATAAATACAAATACAAATACTCATAAAAGAAAATAAAATTGAAAAAAATTTATTTTCTAAATTAAATCAATGATAATCCATATATTACTAATATATATTTGATGAGAACTCTAGGACCAGGCACCCCATGACGGATAAGACCCCTTAACAATTGGACCGATTCAAATGATATAAACGAACCCTTGCAGCCCACTTATACATTTAACGAACAGCGGCTCGATGGTCCACAAGAGGACCGAAGATGGCCTTGGGGAAATAAAGCGTTTTCTGGTAAATGGCTCCATGGTTCGGTCATAACGGTTACAAACCCACGTTTTCCACGCTTCGGTCCCCCACACGTTTACCACGCCTCGGGCCCGATCACGCAGACCACGCCTCGGTCCCAGCCTCGTTTTACATCGCGCGACAACAACCTCTGACAAACCTGTCAGAGGCGGTTACAGAGCGTGATTTACACACGCCACTGCTCTATAAATACAGAGTGCAACGACGGAAATAGGAGGACCTTTAGGACGCGTAAGAACAAGCCGTTACCCTGCCGGAGTTCTTACTGCTTTCTATTCCCTTGTCATTTTCATTATGTCTCTGCTGTATTTTGTATGAATTATTTGATTAGTGAACAGGCTATGAGCGTAATTCGCTCTTAGTCAAGTGGTTTTCTCCCCAATTCCTGGGGTTTCCACTATAAATCGCAGTGTCCATTTATTGTTTCCGGTTTTAATCGTATTCCACACCAAAAACAAATCAAAACCGAGTTCGTCTGCTGACGAACCGGACGACTGTTGGTACCCCCTAAAATCGGAGATTATTGGACCTCGAGATGATCGAAGAAAAAAGAGATGCAATTTATGCACAGATGCGTGCTTATCAGCGAACTATGGAACGGACCCATAACAAGCGAGTCCTCCTAAGGGAATTCTTTGAAGGCGATCTCGTCCTCAGAAGCATTAAAGTGCAGAGGAACGTTGGAAAGCTGGGCAGAAATTGGGAGGGACCGTATCGAATATCAAAGAAAATGGAGTCAGGTGCGTATAAACTTGAAACATTGGATGGTATCGAGGTCCCCCAAACTTGGAATGTCATGAACTTAAGGCGATATTTCTTGTGAACTTTCTATTAACCAGTATGACTTAATAAACGTATATTCCTTTAAGCGTAAGCCGAAAACAGTTAAGTACAAAACAAATTATTCCTAATTGAATGATGGACCGATCTTGAAGTTGGGTGACTTAGGACGAATCTGGACTGGTGACCGAAGCTTCTTATCCGCAAGGCTCCCAAGTTGTAGTGAGCGCTCAGACGAGTTAGATGCTCCTTCACTTGCCTAGTCCCATGGATGAGTTGCGATTCTCCCTGAACTCATTACGAACTAAAACACTCCCTTCAACGGCATTCATTCTTAGGAAATGGCCCTTGTACTTACGAAATCTGCCGCGGAAAGAGGAATGGGAGGGGTCAACATATCGAAACACAAGTTCGGTCCTAGTATAAGACATATTGTGAGCAAAAATTAGCCAATATAACCTACGTGACTTCAATAGAACCAAGGTTCGACCAAAGCTTATAAAAACTAATATTGAACGTAGACCACACCTCTCCAATCAAGTATTGACTCCAAGGACAGAATAAGAGTGACCCACATACAATGTAAAACGACCGATCCAATTAGAATTGATACAAATAAGCCAAACATAATATCTGAGACCGATGGATTAACATCCTATAAGCGTCCTCAATCTTACACTTGGTGGTTAAAACAATGTATAAGGTGGTTAAAACAATTTCATTAATATGAAACATATTAGTTTACTTAAAAGTTGGTTATAATGCTTCGTTATGGCAATTAAAAGGATAAGAACTGAAAGAAAAAAGTTATATATTGAAAATAAGAAGCAAGGCAGATACAAAGTATAAACGCAATCTAGTTATCTTGCCCATCTTCTTTATCTTCAATCTTCTGCTCCTGTGGTTCGGTCCGGGCCGCAAGCCGCTTCAGTTCTTCTTCTTGATCCGCCACCTTTTGATTGACCGCTCTCTCCATCTCTTCAAAGAGATAGAAGAAAGGGTCTTCTTCCAGAACAGGTTCTTCTAAAGTTGGAATAACCTGAAACTTACCATCTCTCTCAAGTGGCTCGATCGCCTTCCATTGCTCGTCCGAAGGGGAAAGCCCGAACTGCTGAATAACTTGCTCTCGCATGTTATCCAAATACTTAGCAGTATATACACAATGTATGTTATCTGCTAAAGCGAATAACAAGGGGGACCGAGCGAAACCTAGAACTGCCTCCCGGACCGAACCTTCGGTCGAAGTGCGGGCTCATGTCAACTCCTCTTCCAAGGTCGTCTTGTCTTCTTGGGCCCGAAGGAGAAGTTCGTTCAATTTATTCCTTTTCTCATGGGCCCGACCTTGGACTTCGTTGATTTCTTCCTCCTTGGCCCGCAGCTTGGCCTCTAGGTCAGAAATTCGCCCCTGAGCTGTTTGTCCTATCTTCTCCAGCTCAGAGACTTTATCTGCTAAAAACGAGACCTCCGTCCCAGCTCTTAGCAACTCATTGTCCAGCCGGTCCCGGTCCTCCCGTACTGTGACTAACTCACCATGCTTGATTTCAACTTACATTTTTGCAAGGTCAAGTTGATCTTGGACTTTCTTGGACACAACGCTGTCACCCTGGTTCTTCTCCACGGCGATGGCAGTTGTGAAGGCTGTTCTCAACATATGCATAAGATAACACGTTTAAAAAGATGAAACATCGGGCCTTCATGTTAAATAAAATTACCTTGGTCGTGAGGTCGAGGAAACCTTTCATAATCTCTTCTCCAGACATTTTCGCTTGGATGTTGTCTGGGTTTTGCTCTCCATAAAGGCGGAAGTCCTTTAGGAAAGCACTCATCCAGGAAGTTAACTTTCTCCCCTTACTGAACCTGTCCAACAGGCCCAAAGCAACTCCCCAGTCGGAGTTAGTCTTACGGCCCGATGCAGGCTCCTTCAGAACGATCCCCTTAGTAGGGACCGAAGCGCTCTCCCCTTTCTTCAGCTTTTTGGATCCTTCGGGGCTTCCACTTCGGTCGCCCTTTTCCCTTTTCCTAAGGGGATCGGCGGCAGGGAGACGTTCGCCTTAAGGTGAGGACCGGGGAGAACCTTCTCCACGGGAACGGCTCCCTACAGCAATAAAGCAATAGTATTAGCATTAATGAAGGAGTTATTTCCGATCTGATAGAGGCTGGATAAGCTCAAAGAACGAATTCAAGTCTTTATCACCTCCTCTACCACTCCAAATACCTGAAACGTAGGCCTTCCCCGGTTGAAGGCTGCCCTGTACAGCGAAGGGTCAATGTGCCCGCGCCGGTAGTTTGGATCGGGGGATTCCCGGACCCCAATGGAACCAGCGTACCCCCCTTTGCTGATTCACTTCCATCAGCGCAGCCCGATGCTTCGCACTGTCCCTCAGAAGGACGGACCGAAGCGTGAGCTAGGCATTGTCTCAGTCGAATATGCAAAACAAATACATAAGGATCATGAAATGATAAAATAAAAACATTTCTTCATACCCGATCCTTCTGATGGATCTGAGCTAGAAAACATCCCCATCGGGGGTGGGGCTCCGGTCCTACCCACGACACCTATTTCTATCAAACTTTTCTCCCGATGCAGCTCCGTCCGCTTAAGGCGCGCTTCGGGAGGGGGGAACATTGCAAGCGTATTTGCGGTGTCCGGACGAGAAGGGTTGAACCTAGTTCGGTCCAGCTGACCTATGCGTGGGTGAGTTAAGCGCGGCCACACCTTCAACATGTCCTCTTTTGGGACTGTTATCCACACATAACAAGACTCCCACGCATGGAGAGACTCTTCTTTATCTACAATAGCGCACTCTTTAGTGCGCACCGCTATATAATATAATTTGCGGCATCCTAATAAACCTTTCCCCTTTCGGGATCCCACCAAGAACAGGTTAAAAAAATGTTCTAAGGTCGGGGCCCGATTCTGTTGGTGGCAGTAAAATATAAACGCCACTATATACACATAACTACCCGGGAATAACGCAAAAGTGGGGCAGTGAATTTCTTTAAGAACGGTCGCTACAAAGGGATGCAACGGAAAACGAAGACCGCACTTTAAAGAAGCGTAACTGACCGGAATAGCGGATGCCGGCACATTCATTTCCACATGAAGGAAACAGGGAATATCTTCCCGTCCCATCCAGATGGAATAATGTGCCGGAATCGAAAACCTAGACCTAAACTCCTCAATATCTAACTGAGACATGGCTGGGTATCTCATTTTATGAGGAGCCATAGTGTATACATTAAAGAAAGTCGTAGTGAAATGGATTGAACGTGAAATGGATTGAGGGCACAGAGAGCTTGATTTTGCAGTTCTTCCTTCGCGAAAATGACGATGAGGGAAAAAAATGCCAAAACCCCGATTTAAATATTCATCTCCCAGCCAATAGTGAGCCGCCACGTAATACTGCCCCAGACAAAGACAGTACAATTGCACTCATCACGCCTCTTGAACTATCGAATGTGAAGATGCGCCAATCGGGATATTAATATTTAAAGAATAACAAAGATAAAAATATAACATAAATATACGTTATTAAGTTTTAAATGCAAGTAATTCCTACACTAAGGGAAAGATCGGTCCCCTGGATGCTCACTACCTACAGGTACGGTCTCATGTTCTCACGAATGTGCAAACATCATGTGATCGGCCTTGTATCACCTCTACGATGGCAATCAAGCCCGAGGGGCTAGTGATGAGAACTCTAGGACCAGGCACCCCATGACGGATAAGGCCCCTTAACAATTGGGCCGATTCAAATGATAGAAACGAACCCTTACAGCCCACTTATACATTTAACGAACATCGGCCCGATATTCCACGAGGGGACCGAAGATGGCCTTGGGGGAAATAAAGCGTTTTCTGGAAACTGGCTCCATGGTTCGGTCAGAACGGTTACAAACCCACGTTTTCCACGCTTCGGGCCCCCACACGTTTATTCGCCTCGGACCCGATCACGCAGACCACGCCTCGGTGCCAGCCTCGTTTTACATCGGGCGACAACAGCCTCTAACAAACCTGTCAGAGGCGGTTACAGAGCGAGATTTACACACGCCACTGACTCTATAAATACAGAGTGCGACGACGGAAATATGAGGACCTTTAGGACGCGTAAGAACAAGCCGTTACCCTGCCGAAGTTCTTACTGCTTTCTATTCCCTTGTCATTTTCATTAAGCCTCTGTTGTATTTTGTATGAATTATTTGATTAGTAAACAGGCTATGAGCGTAATTCGCTCTTAGTCAAGTGGTTTTCTCCCCAATTCCTGGGGTTTCCACTATAAATCGCCGTGTCCATTTATTGTTTCCGGTTTTAATCGTATTCCACACCAAAAACAAATCAAAACCGAGTTCGTCCGCTGACGAACCGGACGACTGTTGGTACCCCCTAAAAAGGGACCATAACAATATTCATCTTAAATCTAAGATAATCTAACAAATATTGAACTTTTAATGTGCACATTTAAAAAAAAACTAAATAATACATTTTAAAAATTAAGGAAATAAAACTTATAAGATTGAATAAGGAAATAAAACTTATAAGGAAGTTAAAATTAGAATTATCCCCTCAAATTTGAATTCAGCAATTTTAGGAAAATTAACTATGTACCTAAATCTTTGCAATTAAGTAACAAATTATCCTTAAATTTAAGAAAAATTTAATTAAAAAGTGAATAGCAATCCAAGGTAAATTCTCTACCGAAAAATTTATCAAAAATCGTAATTTCTATTCTCATCTTAATAAATTGCTATTCTCATCCCAAACTTAGGGCTTTTCGTAAACCCTAATGGCAATTTCGGTGCCAAATCGGTGCCAAAATACCCACAAAAATTGCACGTTTTTCACATGTATGAGTACTAAAACTAAAATATTTGTAAATTATCTTGGATTGGAGGCAAGAAAACGCAAAAATTGCAAAATCGGGAGGAACAAACTTTTGTTCGAATATTCGGTGGAGATCGAAAATCAACACTGCAATTGAAAAATAAATCGTCAAAATTGAACAAGAATGATGGCCAAAACAAGAATAATTGTAAGTTACATTCGATTCGGGGCAACAACAGAGCAAAAAAGGCAATTAAGTAGAAGAAGAACAGCCGGGAAGTTAATGAAAACGAAACCAGAGCAGTTTATTTATAAAATATAGCCCGGTTTCTGCAATAGCAGAAACCGGGCTATATTTTATAATTAAAAAAAATTAAAACGTATTTTTTTTACTTTAAAAAAAAGAAAAGCCTAGCCCGGTTTCTGTTATTGCAGAAATCGGGCTTTATTTAAAAAAAAAAAAATTAAAAAAAACAGCCCGGTTTCCGTTTAACAGAAACCGGGCTACGCTTTAGAATAAAAAAATAAACAGAGTAGCCNTTAAAAAAAAAAGAGTGGCCCGGTTTCTCGTGTTACAGAAACCGGGCTACTCACACGTCAATCACTGCTATTTTGTTGAAACGATCGGTATCACTGTTATTAATTATAATAAAAAAAATTCTGTGATTTATCGTCTATTTATGTGTCTGATACTGATAGGTCCCTTAAAAAACTCTCAAGTAATTGTTGTTTCTTCCAAGAATTCAAAAGCTTTGAACGTCACTGGTATAATTTCTACTCCAGAGTTTTGGGCCATTTGATGAGTTTGGCCATGGCCTTTTATTCAAGTTCAATAATCATCATTGTCCTTGTTCAGGTCCATTGTTATTTCATCTCTTGAAAAACATTCAAGATACAATTCATATTCGTATGGTCAAGAGACCATCATCTTGTTAGGTACGATCGGTATATTTGACAAAGGCATATATCGGTCTCGAAGTTTTGAGTACGATCGATCCGAGAGTGACCGATCGATGGATGGCGATAAGTACAAGAGAGAGATAACGATCGATACGAGGTTCCAACTTTGAGAGGGACAGGAGATCAGTGGGCCTCAACCTAAAACCTACTGTAGCCACTATATATAATGGTCTCAGTTGTATTTATAGTAAAATTCTTGTTTTGAACAATCTGTCAGTTGCTTTGTTGTAAGCTGCACAAGAATTCGATTGTCTTTGTGGCTGTAACTGGGTTATTTTGTAATAATGGATTGACCAGAAGGGATCAATGGTTTTCTCCCAATCCTCAAGTTCCACGTAAAATCTTTTTTTGTATCTTTTATCTCATTTCCACATCTAGTTTTGATAAAATAAATATGTAAAATGAATCGTAAAACTTCATTTAAGTTAACAAGTGGTATTAGAGCAAGGTTTATCTGGTTATCGATTGTAGCAGATGGTTTTTTGCTCAGTGTCCAGATTTTTTACAAGTTGAAAATGGATGATTCCAATGTACTAATGATTAAACTAAGCTCCACAAATTTTATTCTACCTGGAAAGTGACGATGGATGACTTGTTCTCCTGTTAAGATTTGTGGGCGACGATCAAGTCGGCCAAACCAGAGGGGATAGATAAGAGAAATGGAAATTTATGAATAAGAAGAAGCTCGCATACATCAGGTCGTGGGTCGACCTATCACTGTTTCATCATATTGGAGAGTTAACGAAGCCGAAGGTCATGTGGGAAAAGTTTAGAAAATCTATGAGATGAAGAATGTGCAGAACAAGGTTAGCACAATCAAGAAGCTGGAAAATCTCAGATACGCCGATGGTGGTCGAATAGCCGAACACCTGAAAAAGATTTAAGACTTGGTGAATAAGTTGACTCGGGCCAGTCTGAAACTTGACGATGAGTAACAAGCGTTGCTGCTCCTCGGCACACTGCATGACACATGGGAGACGTTGGTGGTGGCTTTGAGTAATTCCACACCTGTATTGTCTTTATCATGAGTTGTCGAGAGTCTCCTGAACAAGGAAAAAAGAAGAAGAGAAACGAGTATGTTCAGTCGGTGTACACTGCCTGCTAATACAGATCGACAGGAACGAGGGTCCAACCGGTCTACAAAACAAAGGAGAAGCAAGTCACGAGTAGGTGACAAGCAGAATGCAGAAAACCTTTCCATTGCGAAGAGAGAGTATGTTTTCAGTGAGGGGTCATCGGATACCTGAAGAAAATATGTGTACATTACAAAAGATACTAGGAAGTACACAAGAAAAATAGCGAAGGAGGCTAACATGGTTGGCTCTGAATGTGTTGAGATAATTTCTTATCTCTGAAGGAGATGAACCTATCGCAATGGGGATTGGAGGAATGGGTCTTCAACTCAGCCGCCTCCTACCATGCTACACCAAAGCGTAGCAGCTTCATATCCTACACTGCTGGAGACTTCGAAATAGTGAAGATGGGAAATTCTAGTGCACCGTCGATCGTGGGCATTGGATGCATAGAAGTGACGACCAACATGGGAATGCAACTTGTGTTAGATCAAATAAGACATATTCCCACATTTCGACTAAATTTTCTTTCTCAGAATGTTTTTGATCTTGAAGGATATACAAGTGTGTTTAGGAATGACTCATGGAAGCTGAAGAAAGGGTCACTGGTAGTTGCGAGCGGAGTGCTGCAACAGAGCTTGTATAGGACACTGGTGTCGACCGTGTTGAAGTCAATTGCCATAGTTCAATATGAGATCTCCTTGGATACATGGCACAAGAGACTAGTCCATTTAGGAGTCGAATGCCTAAAACACCTAACGAAGGATGGACTTATGTCGAACGGGAACAATGTGCTTAGCTGATGTGATGACTGCTTGGTAGGGAAGCAACACAGAGTTGCATTTCAAGTTAAGTCAACCAGGAAAGCACAGCCTCTGGCACAGGTCTACAACGATGTGTGTGACAGATGGATTTGGAGACATTCAGTTGGAAGAAATACTTCGCATAATTTGTGGATTATGCCACAAGGAAAGCCTGGGTGTACCCAATTCGAACCAAGGATGAAACATTTGTGAGGTTCAAGGAATTCCAGCACATGGTGGAATGTGAGACCGGTAAGAAATTGATCTGCTTGAGAAGTGATAATGGAGGTGAATATACATCATCAACGTTTGATGAGTACTGTAAGGAGAAGGGAATTAGACATGAGAAGACGGAGCCTAGAACACTGCAACACAATGCAATAGCCGAACCGCTAAACCGAACAACTTCTTGACAAGGCGAGGTAGATGCTCAAAACTTCAAAGCTACCGAAGAGATTTTGGGGAGAAGCACTGTCAACAGTATGTTATATGAGAAACATGTCCCCTTCGGCATCTATTGATTTTAAGACTTCTGATGAATTTGGTACTAGAGAAAACCGAAGTATGATCACTTGAGAGTGTTTTGTTACAAGGTCAAAATATTGGCTATAAAGGAACATAAGAAGAAACTGGACTTAAAACCCAGATTGGAGTGCTTTTGCGATATGCTGAAAATGAATTTGGCTACAAGCTTTGGAATCCGATCAAGAAGAAAGTCATAAGATTGAGGGATGTGGTATTTTTCAAGGATGAAAATATCACTGATATGACTTCGGGGTCCAAGGGAATAGACTCGGTGAACACTGAGGAACCCCGGTCGACAATGTCGACCAACACAGAAGATGATTGATCGAGAGTGCCGATCGGGACTAATGACAAAGGGAAGTCGATAGATCCTAATGAGGAATGTTCGGCAAACCCGAATGACAATGAAAATGATGATTTCGATGCTGAGGCTCCAAGTGAAGCTCCTGAACCCAGTCAACACCCTGCCGATGGAGGAAGTGAGAAGGACTGCGAGAGTTAGGCATCCTTCGAACAAATACCCAACAAGTGACTGTGTTTGTCTAACAACATGGAGAACTTGAGACATACAAGGAGGACGTGAGTATGAAGGACAATGACCGATGGAAAAAGGCGATGCAGGAGGAGCTCGCCTCACTTGAAAATAATTAGACCTATGAGTTGGTAAAGGCATCGGTCGGGAGGAGGCCGTTGTCAAACAAGTGGGTTTTCAAGCAGAAATTGAAATTTTATGGGAGCATTCGGTATAAAGCAAGACTGGTAGTGAAGGGTTTGGTAAGAAGAAATGGATTAACTTTGACGAAGTGTTCCATATGGTTGTCAAGCTTGTGTCATTTAGAGCTGCTCTGGTGCTTGTTGCATAGTTAGACTTGGAGGTCAAACAGTTGGATGTGAAAATAGTCTTCCTGCATATATGGAACAATCCGATGGGTTTGTGAGCAAAGGTGACGAGAGTAAGGTGTGCAGATTGAAGAGTAGTCTTTATGGTCTCAAACAGGCACCAAGACAGTGATACATGAAGTTTTACAACTTCATGAAGAAAATCAAGTTTGAGCTGTCTAAGGAAGACCATTGCATGAGACTAATCAAAGATTTGTTCTGAGACTGCATGGGACTGATCAAAGAAAAGCAAGTTTAAAACTGCATGGGACTGATTAAAGACCACTGCATGAGACTGAGATGTACTCGAAGGCCTTTGATAATAACATATTTGTTATGTTACTTATCTATGTCGCTGACATACTTCTTATGAGTCAGGACATGAGAATGATCAAAGATTTAAAGACTCAGCTATCAAAAGCATTTGAGATGAAAGACTTGTGACCGGCTAGCAGGATCCTTGGGATGAAAATTGTTAGAGACAGAGTGACGAGGGAGGTCATCTTTCATCAACAGAGATATGTTGAACAATTGCTGAAAAAGTTCAACATGAGGGATGCAAAGGAAGTGAGTATTCCGATGGGTGCTCAATTTCGATTGAGTAAGATTTCTTGTTCAATCAGAAAAGTTGATCAAGAAGGAATGGCGGCCGTACCATATGCATCATTGGTCGGTATTCTAATGTATTTGATGGTTTGTACAAGACCAAATATTGCTTTTGCAGTCGGAGTGCTGAGTAGATATCATTGGTAAGCAACCAAGTGGTTTTTGAGATATTTGAAGGAGATCAAGGAGATTGGTCTTAGATATCGAGCTGGGGAGGAGATTAAATTGGAATATTTATGTGATGCGAATTATGCTGGAGATTGGAAGTCGACATCAGGGTTTGTATCGAAAATAGGAGGAACAACTATTTCTTGGGGAGCTCGATTGCAGAATTGTGTGGCCTTGTCAACCACAGAAGCAGAATATATGGCGATCACTGAGCCATGAAAGTATATTGTGTGGTTGAAGAGGTGGCTCTCATATATCGGTTTAGATATGGAACCGATCATACATTGTGTCATTCATAGTGCATTGGAGCTCACTGAGAACCTCACAATCCATTCTAGAACGAAACATGTAGATGTGAAATTCCATTGGATAAAAGATGTAGTGATTGAAAGGACTTTGCAGTTGAGAAAGATACACACGGATCAAAATGCAACAGATATGCTCACCAAGGTGGTGACAACGAAGAAACATCAGTTCTGTTCCAAACATGTTGGGTTGGGATTGATTGGAAAGATCAACTCATAATGAGAGGAATGTTCTAAGGCTGGAGGAGGAGATTCTTAGGTACAATCGGTATATTTGACAAATGCACATATCGGTCCTAGTTGTCAGGAGCGATCGATCCCTAAGTTTTGAGTACGATCGGCCCGAGAGTGATCGATCGATGGATGGCGATCAGTACAAGAGGGAGATAACGATCGATCTGGGTTCTAGCCTTTAGAGCGACATGAGATCACTGGGCCTTAACCTAAAGCCCACTATAGCCACTATATATAATGAGAAAATGACGCTTTGGTGCCCAAAATTTGCATAAAATGACAAAATATGTCCCCAAAATTTTAAATAGCAAATTTAGTCATCAAAGTTTATTATTTTGGTAACTTTGGTCCCCGAATTTTGATTAATTTGGCAAAAATGGTCCCCAAAGTTGCAAAATTGGTCAACAAACTTTGATTTTGGCAATACCGACCCTCAAAGTTTACACCTACTAACAATTTTAGTCCTCGAAGTTTTATGTAAAGTCGTTACTGTTAAGGATTTTTTTTATAAAACGAGGAAAATTTGTTTCGTCCATTGTTTGTCTTCGTTTTGCAAACTTTGGGGACATATAATGGCGTTGGGGACTAAATTTGCCACATTTTGCAAATTTTGAGGACCAAATTTGCATAATGTTACTTTGAGGACTAATTATGATTTTGCCAAAAAAAAATTGTTTGAGGAATGGTTTTACCCTTTTAAAACTTCGGTGACTGGTTTTGCCAAAATGCATAAAGTTTTGGGGCCAAAATGCATAAAGTTTTGGGACCAAATTTGCCAAAACTCGAATCTTTGGTTACCAAATTTTCCTTTCGCCCATATAAAATGGTTTCGGCCTTCAGAGTGATAGGAGATCAGTGGGCCTCAACATAATTGCCCACTGTAGCCACTATATATAATTGTGTCACCCGTCTTAATGAATGAGATCATCTTAGAGGATTAGAAAATAACAGGAGGAGCACGAGAGCATTAAGGTTCTGGTTTTGAACAATCTATATGTTTCTTTGTTGTAAGCTGCACAACAACTCGATAATCCATGTGGCTGTAACTGCGTATCACAACAACCCGAGTACCGTGATAGTCTATGGTTTTCTCCCGGTACTCGGGTTCCATCTAAAAGCTTTTGATGTATCTTTTATCTCATTTCCTCGTCTAGTTTTGTTAAGTTAAATCGGTAAAACGAAACATAAAACTTCAGTTAAGTTAACACATCTCATCACGGTTCAATACGATAATCGTTTTGCCTAGATAATAGGGATGCACAGGAGAGCCAAGTGCAGAAAAAGCCATAGAAATTTTCCATATAAACTAACATGTATTGGATATTTGAACTAATATACCAGTTTTAATAAGGAATTAAACTACATAAGTTTCTAGTTAAAAAGCAGTAAAGGAACACTCAAATTTTAAGTGGTATCTGATCCCGATTTTTATCTTAGAATCGATCATCTCGGCAATCCACTATCGGACCTACAGTTTCAATTAACACAAAAGAAACTTAGTAATCTTCACAAAAATTAGAACACCACTAACAACAAGCACGAAAAATAGTGTGATACAATTAACACTCAGTTAATTATAACCACAGTTACCACCAACAGTCGTAAACACTACTGTTACAACTACTAGAACTCAACTTCTTGCTGGTTGTTCCTTTCAGATCTTGTATAGATATGAAGTTGAGAGACATGTAACTCAAAGATCTGTCAGTAAACGTTACGAAAAAGGGATATCAGTTTTACCATAAGTATTTGCAGCTATATTACAACAATATGGGTCATAGACTCAAACTAGAGTTTTATGCCTGCATTTACCAGACAGTAAGAAGCTCTTACAGTCTAGGTTCAACTCGTGAACAAGAACTGCTAAGAGTTCGACAAGAACGTCGTCAAGAGTCTCAAGAATACAATCAACACTCAAGATCCCAGAGATCGCTCAAGTTCAACACGTGAACAAGCCGATATCTGGATTTTGCTTCACAATAACCGTATCAGTCACAGAACTAGTTGAAGCACTAATGTCTCACAAGCAAGAACACAAAACAAGAGGGTTTTCAAGCGCAAGAACTCAAAGTGCAGAGATAATCAGGAGCACAAGAGGCAACAGCAGAGGCAACACGAAACGATACAAGACTAGGGTTTTGCGCACAGTGACGAAAACCCCGATATTTATACACGGGCTGCACCGCCTTACTGTTACACGTGGGCAGCCCAAATTTAGAGCCCAACGAAGAGTTTAATGGTATCAATATGGGCTCAACCCATTAAGTCCAATTATAAGCCCAATTGACTTGTATCATAATTCGTTTATCAACACTCTCCCCCTTAATATTTGTCGATTCGTAATTTGTACATGTAACACCTGAGATTTACTTCCCTAGCGGGTTTCGATCTCACTCACACTTAATAGGGCGATGAACTCCCCCTTAATTCGAAAAGGGAGAATAAAAGAGGGATGAACAATCACAAGACATGCCTAATTCAGGTAGGGATTTCTCCCCCTGAGCCGAGATGCGTATGTTCCTCGAATGGGAGTACGCCAAGCCCAGGGAATGAAGGCAATCAGTACCACAAATGCATATACATCACACATAATGCATACAGTCATGCAATTACTCTATCTAGTACACTAGATTACACACACAATAACATAATGGCAATGTTCACGCAATGGCAACTGCTATTCATTCGTACAGAAATATACAGGCTATAACACAGTTCAGTAGCACAATGCAGTGTTAACAACAACATTTAATAGCAAGTAGAGATGATAGCAACATACATTCACAAAAATTAAGGGCACAACATTAAGCTAAAATCGTACCGTAACGCAGAAAACTGTGCAAAATCAAGCGGTTTAGTAAAAATATCGGCAATTTGTTCCTGAGACGGCACAAAAGTTACACTAATAGTTTTATTTTCAACTAAGTCTCTTACAAAATGATGCATAATTTCGATATGTTTACTTTTAGAATGGTATACGGGGTTTTTTGCAAGATTAATTGCACTAGTATTAGCACAAAATATTGGCACAGTCTCAATATGCACATTATAATCTTATAATTGTGATTTAATCTACAGAATTTGCTTGCAACTATTTGATAGTGCCACATTTTCAGCCTCGGTTGAGGACAAAGCTACGGTATTCTTGTTTTTACAAAACCATGACGCTAAGTACCCTCCTAAAAAGTTACATGAACCACTAATACTCTTTCTATCTAGTTTACATCCATCATAATCGGCATCCGAAAATGCAGAGATTGTGAGATTATCAAATTTTGGATAGAACATTCCAATATTTGTGGTTCATAGCAAATATCTAAAAATTCGTTTTACAGCTTTTATCTGGGAAAGTTTCGGGTCAGATTGGAACCTACCACACATGCAAACACTAAACATTATATTGGGTCTAGAGGAAGTACATAGAGTAAGGAACATATCATGCTCCTATATAATGTCTCACTAATCAATTCCTCATTTTCATCTAGGTTTAGACATGTTTTCATGGACTTAGCATTTACAATATCATATTTTTTCAAGAGTTTTTTTATGTACTATGATTGACAAATGAAAATAATATTTTCTAATTGCCTAATTTGCATGCCCAATCAAAAAGAAAATTCACCTAAGTCACTCATTTCAAATTCTGTAGACATCAATTCATAGAATTCAACAGTCAATTTCACATTAGTGCTACCATATATGATATCATCAACATACACTTGTACAAGAATTTAATCCAACTCCACACACTTTATAAACAAAGTTTTATCTACACAACCTTTCCTATAACCTTTAGAAACTAAGAAGTTATTTAGTCTATCATACCAAGTTCTAAGAGCTTGTTTTAAACTATATAAAGCTTTATTTAATTTGAACACAAAATCAAGTTTTGATGGATCAACAAAACCAGCGGGTTGTTTCACATAAACAGTTTTAGCAATCACTCCATTCCAAAAGGCAGATTTAACATCCATTTGATACAATTTAAAACCTTTAAAAACAGAGAAGCAATTAACATCGAATAGATTCCATCCTAGCTACCGGAGCTGATGAGAACTTTAGGATCGGGTACCTTGTGATGGGTGAGGCTCAGCAACCGTTGGGCCGATTCAAATAGTAAAAACGAATTCCTACAACCCATTTACACACTTAAGAAAGAACGGCCTCTGCTGTATTGACTATGAGTTATTTGATTAGTGAACAGGCTAAGAGCATAATCTGCTCTTAGTCAAGTGGTTTTCACCCCAATTCCTGGGGTTTCCACTATACGTCGCTGTACATTTACTTATTTCCAGCTTTTAATCGTCTTCCACATCTAAAACAAATCAGAACCGAGTTCGTTTGTTGAACGAACCGGACGACTGTTGGTACCCCCCTAAAAAGGGACTATAACAGTTTGGCGCCGTCCGTGGGGACGATTCTCTAATCCCATTTGAGTTTTCTACCAGGGATAGGATAATCAAAGGCATGGCGACTGGAACTCCGACAAATGATAGTGACGTGCTTCCCGACAGTCTCCCAGCACCAACATTCACTTTACAGGATCTGGAAGCTGTAGTCATGAAGGTGGTACTGGAAATTACGTCGGAGAAATGTGGAACAGACTCACTGGCTCTATCAAGCCCTGTACCCAGAAGCAGAGGATACGAGAGTGATCCTGACGAGCGCAGTACTGATGAAGAAGAAATAATCAGGCGTGGAGTGACAATGGGGAGGCCTAGATATCGGTCTACACCTCCTCCCCCAGCCAGAGCTCTAACTCCCGCTCATGGAAATGACCAGGAGTAGATGCAGCGACGAATTGATGAGCTCACCAGGGAGTTGGAGAGCATGCGTGCGCTGAGGGATTGCGAACCTAATCTGGGACGCAATCCTGGTTTATTTAACAGGGCCATGGAGGCCCCTATCAGACGAAGTAAGGATGATGACTGGTGGCATAATTTGCATGCGGTCCAGGCATCATCTCATCAATCTGAAGGCGTATCAGCCGCCTTGGGAGATTTGATGCTTCCCTTTTCTGAGGAAATCTGGGCAGCAGCCCCAGATCGACATTATCGCAACCCCGAGGGGTTGCCGACATTTCGTGGTGATGGTGATTCAATCGATCACGTTGCCGATTTCGAGTTGCGCATGGGAACGGTTCGGGCCTCGGATTCATTAAAGTGCCGCATCTTCGTGGCAGGATTACAAGGCGATGCCCGAACATGGTTTAAAAATTTGCCGGCCCGATCCATACAGTCGTATGGCGGATTTATTTTGGCTTTCTCTGAGCAGTTTGCTCCAAATGTAGGACCGCCCCAAAGCAGGCAGGAACTATATCAGCTGAAGTATATCCCGGCAAAGATGAGCCTTCGGTCCTTCATGGAAAAATTCAATAGGACCGCCCAGGGCATCAAGCTCGAGCTCCGGGATAAAGTCGATATTCTACAGCAAGTCCTAGGACCGTGCGGCCTTTCGGCCAGTTTGGTGAAGAGTCCACCATCTACCTTGGGAAAACTTCTTCAGAAAATCAACAAGTATATTAAGGTAGATGAAGCACCGGGGCTTGGCTATCGGAAGCCAAGCGGGAATTCTGAGCCCCCAGGTGATCATAGGGTTTCCTACCCTAAGAAACAGTCGCGAGAAGTAGCGGCTGTGAGTGAAAAAGACGTCCCCCCGAAGCAGGAGGACAATCGGGTGTATTGCGAGCTTCATCATAATCGCGATCACCCGACCTTGAAGTGCCCGCTGTTGAAAGAGACAGTAGAGGCAATGAGTAAAGAAAAGCCCTACCGGAATGGTCAGAAGGGCAAGCGAGCGGAATCCCCCCGAAGGAGCCATCAAGGTGACGATCGTCACAGGCCGCGGGGAAGAGATAATCGGGGACAACCCCGAAACTACAACGATCGGACGGAGGACCGAAGGTC
>RWGZ01000993.1:0-194796 GCA_009725065.1 Utricularia reniformis | reverse complement strand
AGCTGATAAGCCAAATTTCTTCTATAAATAAAGAAGCATATCCATAGCATTCCTTAAGCAATCAAAAATGGCTTCCAAGATACTTATCTTTGCTGGCTTATTCTTAGCAGCTCTTCTTCTCATTTCATCTCAAGTTGCTGCTAATTCTCCTGCTGAAGCTTGTAAGCTTGTTTCTACACCATTTTTTTTGTTTTCTTTTTCATTAACTTTTTGAATTTTTCAGCCAAAGTAGGAGAAGCTACCGAATCAAACAGCCTTCCGGAAACGGAGGACAATCCCGATCAGTGGGGCGGTGGTTATCGAGGTGGGTACGGTGGAGGAGGATATCGAGGTGGGTACGGAGGAGGCGGGTATCGAGGTGGGTATGGTGGAGGAGGATATAGAGGCGGGTACGGTGGGGGAGGATATAGAGGCGGAGGAGGATATCGAGGAGGAGGAGGGTATCGTGGTGGAGGAGGATGGCGCGGTGGAGGAGGACGGTTTGATGAGGAGCCGTGAAATGAAACTCTAAGTATGTATGTATGGTTCATGATCATATAAATAAAATGGAACGTAGGGTGTGGTTTGTATTTGTATTTACGTTTGAGTTTCTGTTGTTAAACGTTTTTACTGCAAATCGTTACGTTAAAGATGTTTAATCATTAGTATTAAGAATACCGTTTATAATATGGATCATTTGCAACTTACAAGTTGTGTAAATGACATAAAATTCATGTTACAAAATTGCAAATATGATATACTTTGAAGAAAAATATGCATTTGTAATCATCCAACTTAAATTATACATGTAAGATATCTAAAGTTACAAATACCATTTATTATTAACCCTCCAACGATGCCGTTATTATTTTATATTTATACAAATTCTAGAGCTTCAAGTGTCAATTTTTTTTTATAATTTCCAAACTATAAGTGTTTTTCTTATTTGCGTACTTTGTGAAGTTAGAAAGTCAATTATGTTTACGAATTTTCGTTAGTAACTTAACGGAAATCCGATTGCTAGGAACGAAGCTTGTTAGACAGAAAAGGAGACGCTATTCTCCTGAGAAGATCGAGATTATCCGGGCTGAAGTGAATAAGCTGCTACCGTCGGGATTTATCATAGAAATCCACTATACTAAATGGTTTGCAAACCCGGTGGTGGTTTCCAAACCGGATGGGAAATGGCGAATGTGCATCGATTTTACCGATGTGAACAAAAGCTGTGAGTCATACCCTTTCCCATTGCCGCACATCAACCGACTGGTAGATGATGTTTCTTGTAGCACCATGATGAGTACCATGGATGCTTATTCTAGATATCACCAGATCTTCTTGGCTGAGGAAGATCAGAAGAAATCATCATTCATGACCGAAGATGGGGTTTTCTGTTATGTGGTTATGCCATTCGGTCTCAAAAATGCCGGAGCAACATACCAAAGGTTGGTCAGCAAAATCTTTAGAGAGTTGATTGGCCATATGATGGAAGTGTATGTTGACGATATGATTGTAAAATCTATGAATGATGAAGACCACCTTTCTTATTTGTCTCGTTGTTTCGAAGTATGCCGAAAATATAAGCTCAAACTAAATCCAAACAAATACTGCTTCGGGATCCGAAGTGGAAAATGTTTAGGATATTATGTTTCAGAGAAAGGCATAGAGGTTAACCCTGAAAAGGTGCAGACTATTATTGATATGCAACCTCCGAGAAACAAAAGAGAGTTTCAAAGGCTTACTTGCCGGTTAGTTGCACTGAGCAGGTTTATTTCGAAATCCACAGACCGGGCCTTAACTTTTTTCAGGGTGCTAAGAAAAACAAGCAATCTGGATTGGACCGAAGAATGCGATCGGGCCTTCTCCGAGCTAAAGACTTATTTAAGCCACTCCCCCTGTTATGGTAAGTCCGACATGTGATGAACCGTTGGGGTTATATCTTGCGGTATCAGAAGTTGCCGTCAGCACAGCTCTGGTAACCATACGAGACGACATTCATAGACCGGTTTATTATGTCAGCCATTCGCTGGTATCTGCTGAAACCAGGTACTCCACCTTGGAGAAATTTATGCTAGCCTTGAAAAAAGCTGTGTCCAAGCTGAAACATTATTTTGAAGGCCGAACGGTCTATGTCTATACGGATCAACCTCTGAAAGTGCTCCTAAAGCAGAAGGATTTGAACGAGAGACTGGCAAAATGGGCTATCAAACTCAGTGCTATGTATCTGGAATTCTTGCCCCGAAGGGCGATCAAAGCTCAGGTTCTAGCCGATTTCGTGGTTGAAATGACCCGATCGGCCATTTATCTTAACCAAGAAGATGATCGATGGACGATCCATGTAGATGGGTCAACCTTCGGGGGAAGAGGAGCGGGCATTATCCTGACAACGGTGCAAGGTGACCTTATTCATTCCGCAGTCAAATTTTCCTTTGCTGGAAAAAATAATGTAGTAGAATATGAGACAGTATTGTCAGTAATGACCTTAGCTCGAAAAATGGGAGTCAGCAGAGTGCGAATGTTCTCAGACTCGAAGTTAGTAGTGGAACAGTTCGCAGAGAGATTTGAGACTCATGATCTGATGATGAAGTTATATTGCGCCAAAGTCCTGGAACTATCCAAAAAATTCAGTGAGTTCTCTCTTGACCATGTGCCACGAGAGCAAAATAAGGTTGCCGACGCACTCGCCAGATTGGCCTCAGGCATTCCCGACATAGAGCCAAGCACTCTTTCGGTCCATATTCAGGACCGACCTTCGATTGAGAATCCAGTGACCGAACAGTCTATTGATGAAATCGGGGCTCTATGCCATGAACTCCAGGGCTTGAATATTGATGCTATTGAATCTCCAGGAGAACCCAATTGGATGGACTCCTTTATTAAATACCACTCAAATTGCTATCTCCCTGAGGATAAGTCCGAAGCCAGGAAAATAGAGGTCCGGACTAAGAGATTCACCTTAGTCGATGGACGCTTGTTTAAAAAGAGTTTTGAAGGCCCGCTTCTGCGCTGCTTATCTCCTATTGAGGCTGAAGCCGTCATGATTTATGTTCATGAGGGGATATGCGGCATTCATTCAGGGGCTCGATCTTTGTATCACCGCATCATCAGAGCTGGATACTTTTGGCCAACACTGCTTGCTGATGCCAAGCAATATACTAAACGTTGTGCCATATGCCAATACCATGCTCCACTCCCGCAATTGCCTGGGGCTCCCTTATCGGTCACCCGATTGCCTTGTCCGTTTGACAGATGGGGGATCGATATCCTCGGGCCTTTTCCTCGGTCAATAGGGCAAAGAAAATTATGTATTATAGCGGTGGAATATTACTCGAAATGGATTGAAGTAGAAGCAGTAGCCATCATCTCAGAGAAAGTGGTCAAGCACTTTATATGGTGAAACATTGTGAGCCGCTTCGGGGTTCCCCCAGCGCTCGTATCTGATAATGGGACTCAGTTCCGCGGAAAGAGCATACGGAACCTATGCACCATGTTGGGCATCACCCAGCATTTCTCATCGGTGGCTCACCCCCAGACTAACGGACTTACTGAGGTATCTAACAAGGTTATCCTGAAGGGATTGAAAACCAAGTTAGAAGATTTTGGAGGTAAATGGCCCGAACACATCTATGAGGTCCTATGGGCATACCGAACTACACCTCGCTCAACAACCCAGGAACGCAGGCCCGTCCCCAGATGAAGGCTGCCCTGTGCAGCGAAGGGTGAGCATGCCCGCGCCGGTTGTTTGGATCGGGGGGTTCCCGGACCCCGAAGGGACCAACGTACCCCCCATTGCTGATTCGCTCCCCTCAGCGCTGTCCGATGCTTCACGTTGTCCTTCAGAAGGACGGACCGAAGCAACTGCCATGCGTTTGAAGCGGGAGCTTGGCATTGTCTCAGTCGAATCTGCAAAACAAATACATAAGGATGAGGAAAGTATAAACTAAAAACATTACTTCATACTCGATCCTTCTGATGGATCCGAACTAGAGAACACCCCCTTCGGGGCTGGGGCTCCGGCCCTACCCGCAACACCTATCTCTATTAATCTTTTCTCCCTAAGCAGATCTATTCGCCTAAGGCGTGCTTCGGGAGGGGGGAACATCGCAAGCGTGTTTGCGGTGTCCGTGCGGGAGGGGTTGAACCAATTTCGGTCCAACTGACCTATGCGTGGGTGGGTTAGGCGCGGCCATACTTTCAACAGATCCTCTTTGGGGACTGTTATCCACACATAGCAGGCCTCCCACGCATGGAGAGATTCCTCTTTATCTACAATTGCGCACTCTTTGGTGCGCACCGCTATGTAATACAACTTGCGGCAACCTAACAAACCCTTCCCCTTTCGGGATCCTACCAAGAACAGATTAAAGAAGTGTTATAGGGTCATGGCCCGATTCTGTTGGTAACAATAAAAAATAAACGCTATTATATACACATAACTGCCCGGGAACAACGTAAAAGTGGAGTAGTGAATCTCCTTAAGCATGGCCGCTACAAAGGGATGTAGCGGAAAACGAAGCCCTCACTTTAGAGAAGCGTAACTGACCGGAATGGCCGATGCCGGCACATTCATTTCCGCCGGAAGGAAACAGGGAATATCTTCCCGTCCCTTCTAGATAGAATAATGCGCCAGAATCGAAAACCCAGATTTAAACTCCTCAATATCCAACATAGGCATGGAAGGGTATCGCATTTTATGAGAAGCCATAAGTGTATACCTTAGAAAAATTGGATTGAAAGGGGTTGAACGTGGAAAGGATTGAGAGCACATAAAGTCGATTCTGCAGTTTCTCCTTCGCGATAATGACGATGAGGAGAAACAATGCTCGAAATCCCGATTTAAATATTAATCTCCCATCCAATGGTGAGCCGCCACGTAATACTGCCCAAGACAGTAACAGTACAGAGCGCACTCATCACGCTTCTTGGACTATGGAATATGAAGAGGCGCAGATCGAGATATTAATATTTAAAGAGTAACATACATAAAACTATAACTTGAATATAGATTATTTAATGTAAAATGCAATTAACTCCCACACACTAAGGGAAAGATCGGTCCCTTAGTGTATGGGATCGGTCACTTGATTGTCATCATGTGATCGGCATTGTATCACCTTTACGATGACAATCAAGCCCGAGGGGCTAGTGATGTGAACTCTAGGACCGGGTATCTTGTGATGGGCAAGACTCATTAATTATTGGGCTAACTCAAATGGTGGAAACGAATTCATGCAGCCCATTTGCACACTTAAGGAAAAGCGGTCCGATGTTAACGAGAGGACCGAAGATAACCTTAGGCGAAATAAAGCGTTTTCTGGTAAGTGGCTCCTTGGTTCGGTCCGAACGGTTACAGGCTCACGTTTTCCACGCTTCGGGCCTCCACACGTTTACCATGCTTCGGGCCCGATCACGCAGACCACGCCTCGGTCCCAACCTCGTTTTACATCCCGCGATAGCAACCTCTAACAAATCTGTCATAGGCGGTTACAGAGCGTGATTTACACACGCTATAAACTCTATAAATACAGGGCACGACGACGGAAATAGCAGGACCCTTTGGACGCGTAAGAACAGGTCGTTACCCTGCCGGAGTTCTTACTGCTTTCTTTTCCTTGTCATTTTCATTAAGCCTCTGTTGTATTACTTACGGATTATTTGATTAAGTGAACAGGCTAAGAGTATAATTTACTCTTAGTCAAATGGTTTTCACCCCAATTCCTGGGGTTTCCACTATACATCGCTGTGCCATTGTTTATTTCTAGCTTCTAATCGTTTCCCGAAACAAAAACAAATCAGAACCGAGTTCGTTTGTTAAACGAACCGGAAGACTGTTGGTACCCCCTAAAAAGGGATCATAACAATTGTTAAATCCAAATTTAATTAAATGTAATGGTAAAAAAATATTTTATGAAATTATGATTAATATATCACTGTTTCAAAAATAATTTTTCTAAATCACGATTACTCACACTAATCGTGGTCACATCTCACCATTTCAACAATGTTATTCCAAACATTTCTACGAATTAGGAAATTATATTTTCCATAATATAAATATTTGTTTCAATTGAACTTTGACTTGTCACTGCCGACGCGATGGACCGAGTCCATCCAGATATTTTGCTTGTTCACATGTCTAATGTCGGAGTAAGACAATATTGATAGACACTTAGCTAATATTTAATTTATTTAGAAAATAAAAAGTGTCTTGTGTTTATAACAAGGTTGAATTGTTGTCGATTATTTTATCTAAATTTTATTTCTAAATTTTTAAATTAAATTTGCAATTTTGAAAATTAATTAGACTTTTTGAAATAAACTCGTAGATATATTTGATATTTTATAATTTATTTAGATAACATATACTAATTTATGCTGTAAATTATTGTTCTTGAGAAATGTCAACTTTAGTTTTCGAAGTACGATTATTTTGATAAATTTTATTCCTAAAGTTTTTATAATATTTTAAACCCTCAAAACTCTAATTTTTTTTTCATTATTCATTCTCAAAATGTACAAAACAAATTTGATTCTTAATTTATAGAATCCACAATTTTAATCCCCTAATTTGATTTTTTGAGAAGAACTTCAATTATTAAAATTTTAAAAATACTATATTAATTTTGTCATACACATTAAATTTTGAATATTATTTTTTTATAAATTATCAATAGTACCAAGGCGTTTTTTAACATCCCCAAGTTTGAGATTAATAATTTCAACAATTATAAGCTACCTGTAACATTGTCCGCGTCCAAAACAATTTCCGCCGTATAAATCTATTTACACGTCATCATTCTCTCACATCCACATCATATTCTCTTTCTACTTCTAAAAATTGTCACTCATCCACATCATTTTTTATTTCTCTTTTATCCACATCATCTCATCTCTCCAAATTTAATTTTATCTTTTATATCATCAATTTTCTATTAATGCACAAAAATAGTGATCATTCTAATTATTTCGATGATCTTGTCGATGAAATATTATTTATTAATTTATATTGTTCTTTATATTTCTATTCGATTATATTCGTATTCAATGTTTTCATACCGGACGGTATACTAGAGGTATACCGTCCGGTATGTCAAATTTCGATTGGTATCGGTATTTTTTTCGTACCGCCCGATATTAGATATTATGGTCGATTTGCGAGTTTTTTCAAATCTAACCATAAAAAACTAATTAAATATTAACTTTTTAAAAAATAAAATAAAATAAAAATTGGTATCTCCGATCGGTATACTGGTTGTACCGCTCATATCAGTCCGGACCGATACGTGATTCCGAACTGATATGAAAACATTATTCGTATTTCATTTTTGTTATCTACATTTCAAAATTATTGAATCTTAAATAAAATTATTAATTTAATTATCAAATAAATACAATTAATATTTAATATATACTTATACATATATATTAAATAAAGTAATAAAAAAATAAAAAAATATTAAATTGGTGATTTCAGCTGATGGAATCCAACGCCCATGTAATTATGGGTGCTGATGTGAAGGAAGTAGAGGCGGACAAGGGCATATTTCCATACGCCTTTGTCCGCCTTTACAAGCAGCCTAAGACATCGAATATCTCAAATCGATGAAATCACACGACTATTTTTTGTGTCGTTCATTATTCTTCTTTATGTCTTAATTAATTTTTAAATTATGAAATAAATCATAAGATCTTATCTTACTTAAAATAAGTCATCTATTGGTGACTCACTCCGAATCCAAATAACCAATTTCGGCTTATTAACAAAGGCATTGGCCCGGCATTAAATGCGTTGAAAGCAACCTCTACTATTAAAATATTGGAATTCTTTGGTTTTAGTATGGCCACTCCATGGGATCGGAAACCCTAATTTATTTTTAACTACCAAACAATTTAAACAATTGCTGTGATCGTACATGATTTTTGGCGATTATATGATCATGTCTTGGTACGTATATCCAATCCACCGTGGTTTGATAAATTTCAAAATTATCCTTCAAAGTTAATTAATTCTTTTAAAACCAATTTTATTCTAATTTCACAAATATTACGCCAATTTTCCAAGTTAGTGTGGATCTACATTTTTTAGTTTCTTGGAGAATTTGTGAATAACGCCAATTTTCCAAGTTAGAGAATTTGTGAAACACTCGTAAAGTTGATGTCAACCCTCATAATTGGTGAAAATTTTTAATATATTTTGATTGAAATTAGTATGTATTTATAAATTATTTTACTACAATCATTATTTATATTTCGCTACATCATTGTAAAATAAGTTATTAATAATTAGATCTAGATATTGGTTTATTATATATGTAATAAACGTTTTAATATTTATTTCAATTATATTTATATATAAAAATATATTAATATAAATGTTAAAATATACATTTTATTATAATGATAGTAAGATCATCGTAGTTTTTGCAAACAATTTTATAAAATTTTATCATAATTATCACGGTCATCTCAACACAATNCGAGACAACCCGCCAAACCCGATCGACCCATAAAAACCCGACCCGACCCGAAAATACCCGTACCAACCGGTATTTTGCCACTAGTCATGATCATGAGCTTTTTTTGTAACCAAATTATATGAAGTCGCAATTTTATGATCGGGTTATATAAAGTTAGAAATTTAAATATAAACACAATAAAACGAAAATATAAATTCCAAATTCAAAAACATCCAATTATCATATTGCAATATAAATAATATGTCAATTAAATATTGTTAATTTTAAAACTAAATCTAATATCATAAACCCTAAAACATAAATATTGGTAACATATAATTGTTGGCTGTTGTGGAGGAAGTAGAAGCGGACAAATGCATATTTTCATATGCCTTTGTCCGCCTTTACAAACATCCTAAGGCATCGAATATCTCAAATTGATGAAATCACACGACTATTTTTTGTGTCGTTCATTATTCTTCTTTATGTCTTAATTAATTTTAAAATTATGAAATAAACCATAAGATCTTATCTTACTTAAAATAAGTCATCTTTTGGTGACTCACTCCGAATCCAAATAACCAATTTCGGCTTATTAACAAAGGCATTGGCCCGGCATTAAATGCGTTGAAAGCAACCTCTATTATTAAAATATTGGAATTCTTTGGTTTTACTATGGCCACTCAATGGGATCGGAAACCCTAATTTATTTTTAACTACCAAACAATTTAAACAATTGCTGTGATCGTACATGATTTTTGGCGATTATATGATCATGTCTTGGTACGTATATCCAATCCACCGTGGTTTGATAAATTTCAAAATTATACTTCAAAGTTAATTAATTCTTTTAAAACCAATTTTATTCTATTTCACAAATATTACTCTAATTTTACAAGTTAGTGTGGATGTACATTTTTTAGTTACTTAGAGAATTTGTGAAACATTCGTAAAGTTGATGTCAACCCTCATAATTAGTGAAAATTTTTAATATATTTTGATTGAAATTAGTATGTATTTATAAATTATTTTACTACAATCATAATTTATATTTCGCTACATCATTGTAAAATAAGTTATTAATAATTATATCTAGATATTAGTTTATTATATATGTAATAAACGTTTTAATATTTATATATAAAAAATATATTAATATAAATGTTAAAATAGACATTTTATTATAATGATAGTAAGATCATCGTAGTTTTTGCAAACAATTTTATAAAAATTTATCATAATTATCACGGTCATCTCAACACAATGTACGATCACCACACCTCACATTGATTCTGAAAAACTAAATCAAACAACCCTATTATATTAACATACAAATTAATTATTAAACTTCTCATGCTATAAATTCATTTTATATGCTATTTAATTAATTTTATCTGCACATAAATCTTTTTGGATACATTTTGTATAGTATTTGTGGCTTAAAATTATTTATTTATTCGTTCTTCCATGGTAGAAATAATAAATTAATAATAAATTTAAAATTATATTTTTTCTTTCCAAACATAATTATATCTCGCTGTATTCTTAGATATTACATTCAAAATAAATATTTTTGGGATGCAATTAAGTGAAAGTATATGTGCAGACATAATTTAATTATATTTAAAGAATTTAATTAAATCAATTACTCATGATATTATATATTTTGAAATTATATTCAAAGAAATAAGAGAGGATAAAACATCAATAATAAAATACCGCCTCACTCTTGAAGAACTATTGTTGTTGTAGCAATATCGATGATTTTATACAAATTATATTGTCGTTCGAGCTCAAAATTATATTTCATATCAAATTTACGTTATAGTGATGTATCTTTACCATATCTTTATTTTCAAAATTCACACAAAACAAAAACAAAATTACAATTCCAAAATCACGATTTCATTACTAAAATCAGCAATAGTATATCTTGATTTGATAAATAATTAATTTACCTATACTTTCAATAACTAAAATTTGATTATTCTTATTATTTATATATAATGACATATTAATATTTTTACATAAAACAAAATTTATTAACGTATGTTTACAAATTCATGATCATCTCACATTATGACAACACACCTTATTTTATTAATAATAATTATTCCAAATAAATAATATTATATATTCTATTTAAAAATCTCTCCTAATCAATGTTCGAAAAATCGGTACCGATCAGTATACTGAACAAGCTCATTGCAACGATACCTCGGATATATACTATAATAATATAATAAATTAAATTATTAACCTAAATAAAATACATATTTTTTTAACTGTTTTCGATTTATAGTGTGCATAATTCAAATTGGGGCATTTCTTACATCTCAAGTCATTAACATAATACAATAATCCCAATTGATACACAAATATTGACCAATTCAATTTTCATTATTTAACAAGTGAAGCTGATAAGCCAAATTTCTTCTATAAATAAAGAAGCATATCCATAGCATTCCTTAAGCAATCAAAAATGGCTTCCAAGATACTTATCTTTGCTGGCTTATTCTTAGCAGCTCTTCTTCTCATTTCATCTCAAGTTGCTGCTAATTCTCCTGCTGAAGCTTGTAAGCTTGTTTCTACACCATTTTTTTTGTTTTCTTTTTCATTAACTTTTTGAATTTTTCAGCCAAAGTAGGAGAAGCTACCGAATCAAACAGCCTTCCGGAAACGGAGTACAATCCCGATCAGTGGGGCGGTGGTTATCGAGGTGGGTACGGTGGAGGAGGATACCGAGGTGGGTACGGAGGAGGCGGGTATCGAGGTGGGTATGGTGGAGGAGGATATAGAGGCGGGTACGGTGGGGGAGGATATAGAGGCGGAGGAGGATATCGAGGAGGAGGAGGGTATCGTGGTGGAGGAGGATGGCGCGGTGGAGGAGGACGGTTTGATGAGGAGCCGTGAAATGAAACTCTAAGTATGTATGTATGGTTCATGATCATATAAATAAAATGGAACGTAGGGTGTGGTTTGTATTTGTATTTACGTTTGAGTTTCTGTTGTTAAACGTTTTTACTGCAAATCGTTACTTTAAAGATGTTTAATCATTAGTATTAAGAATACCGTTTATAATATGGACCATTTGCAACTTACAAGTTGTGTAAATGACATATAATTCATGTTACAAAATTGCAAATATGATATACTTTGAAGAAAAATATGCATTTGTAATCATCCAACTTAAATTATGCATGTAAGATATCTAAAGTTACAAATACCATTTATTATTAACCCTCCAACGATGCCGTTATTATTTTATATTTATACAAATTCTAGAGCTTCAAGTGTCAATTTTTTTTTATAATTTCCAAACTATAAGTGTTTTTCTTATTTGCGTACTTTGTGAAGTTAGAGAGTCAATTATGTTTACGAATTTTCGTTAGTAACTTAACGGAAATCCGATTGCTACAGTGTTAGGAGGAAAAACAAATGATATTCAAACATTATGTGTTATTTTTTCAATTTTATAAATTGAGCATATGAATTTTACACAGTTTGTAAGTTTGAGAATTACTTGTGCAATTTTCTCATTATAATATGGTATACATTCGATGTAAGATTATGGGACCATTTTATCTCACAAGTATCCGTCATAGTCGATATGGGACAAATAATGTAGCATGTTATTTGGTATAATTTGGATAATTCAAATATACAATTCAAAATATTAAAATAAATAAATCAATAGATTTTTATATGCATATCGATAAATATTCATATTATTAGTGAATGGCATCGACGATTGGACATTTTTGCATTAGGGAAAACACTTTCATGTTCTTAGTATCCTAATATATGTAAATTGTGATATTTATATTTTAAGTAAGTCATCATGCAGCTGTTAAAATTGAACTAAATAGAAAATAAAAGTAAAAATACACATTGATCATTGCTATAGATAAAGTATTGTTGAAGTTTTATTGACCAATCAAATTAAAACTTTATAATAATTATTAGTGTGTGCAACAAATTAAAATGGGATCCACCATGTGTGAGTTTTGCAATGACTTTTGCAAATTTGTCCCAATTCTACCAAAAAACAATGTTTTCATACTTAACGATATGTCAAATATTGGATAATATCGATATTTTTCCAACATTAAACTAGTGCTAGTTCTTCGGATCCAACCCTAAAAACTAATTAAATATTATTTTTAATTTTTTTAATATTGTTATGGTCCCTTTTTAGGGGGTACCAACAGTCGTCCGGGTACTCTTCACTGGATAAGACCCAATCTAAGAAGGCCGGCCCAGAGGACTAAACACGAACTAGCATGGCCCAAGATCCTCGATTTGGCCCTCTCGAATTAACCAGCCCGAAGGCCCATTAAGATTGCAGGACCGAAGATGGAGTTGGTTATAACAAGGAATGCATGTGGATCGATCCATTAGATCGGTCCCGGCGGTTACAATCCACGCGTTCTATGCTTCGGGCCTCTCCACGCGTTCCACGCTTCGGGCCTCGTCACATTTTCCACGCATCAGTCCCAGCCACGTTTTATATCGTGCGACAACAACCTTCAACAGACTTGTCAGAGGCAGTTACAGGGCGTGGATTACACACGTCTTCAGCTCTATAAATACATAGCTCGACGATAGAATTAAGGAGGACCTTTTGGATGTGTAATAACATATTGTTACTCTGCCGGAATTCTTATCGCTTTCTTATACCTTGTCATCTTCATGAACTTATGCTATCTCTAATAATGAACTGTTTGATTAGTAAATCGACTAAAATATTTTCATGTTCTTAGTCAAGTGGTTTTTTCCCAATTTCCCGAGGTTTTCCACTCTAAATTGTCTTGTCTTTTCCCTTATTTGTATTGCTTAATACACCATAAACAAATTAAAACCGAGTTCGTTTATTAACGAATCGGACGACTGTTGGTACCCCCTAAAAAGGGACCATAACAGTTTGCCGCCGTCCGTGGGGACGATTCTCTAATCCCATTTGAGTTTTCTACCAGGGATAGGATAATCAAAGCATGGCAACTGGGATTTCGACGAACGACAGTGACGTGCTTCCCAATAGTCTCCCAACCCCAACGTTCTCTCTACAGGATCTGGAAGCTGTTGTTAGGAATGTGGTACTGGAGATTACGTAGAGAGAAGTAGAACAGAACCACCGGTTATTTCGAGCCATGTTCCGAGAAGTAGAGGTCACTAGAGCGACCCTGACGCACATAGCTCTGACGAAGAGGAAATTATTCGGCGTGGTGTAACGATGATGAGGCCGAGGTATCGGTCTACACCTCCTCCCCTAACTAGAGTTCCAACTCTCGCTCCTAGAAATGATTAGGAGCATATGCAAAGATGAATTGACGAGCTCACCAGGGAGTTGGAGAGCCTGCGCACGCAGAGGGATTGCGGGCCCGATTTGGGCCGCAATCCTGGCTTATTCAACCGGGTCATAGAGGCTCCGATCAGGCGGATTAAAGATGACGATTGGTGGCACAATCTACATGCTTCCCAAATGTCATCCCAGCAGTTTGAGGGCGTATATGCCACTTTGGGAGATTTGATGCTCTTTTTTTCTGAAGAAATATGGACGGTAGTCCCATATCGACACTATCGCAACCACGAGGGGTTGTCGACATTTCGCGGCGACGGAGATCCAATCCATCACGTTGTGGATTTCGAGTTACGCATGGGAACGGTTCGGGCCTCAGATTCACTAAAGTGCCGCATCTTCGCGGCCAGATTGCAAGGCAATGCCCGAACCTGATTCAAGAATTTACCCGCACGATTCATACAATCGTATGGCAGATTTATTTTGGCTTTCTCTGAGCAGTTCGCTCCAAATGTAAGACCGCCCCGAAGCAGGCAGGAACTATATCAGTTGAAGTATATACCGGCGAAAATAAATCTTCGGTCCTTCATGGAAAAATTTAACAGGACCGCTCGGGGCATCAAGCTAGAGTTCTAGGATAAGATCGATAATCTACAGCAGGTCTTGGGACCGTGCGGCCTTTCGGCCAGTTTGGTAAGGAGCCCACCATCCACCTTAGGTAAGCTCATTCAAAAAATCAATAAGTATATTAAAGTGGATGAAGCGCCGTGATCAAGTTATCGGAAGCCTGGTGGGAGATCACAATCCGCAGGCGATCATAGGGTTTCTTATCCTAAGAAGCAGTCGCGAGAAGTAGCGGCTGTAACCGAGAAAGATGTCCCCCCGAAGTAGGAGGACAATCGGGTGTATTGCGAGTTACATCACAATCGCGATCATCCGATGTTGAAGTGCCCGCTGTTGAAAGACACAGTAGCGGCTATGAATAAAGAAAAGCCCAAATGAGCTGAATCTTCCCGAATGGGCCATCAGGGTGACGATCGTCACAGGCCAAGGGAAGGGATAATCGGGGACAACCCCGAAATTATAATTATCGTTCGGAAGACCGAAGGTCTCCTCCGCCAGAGCAAGACAGAGTTCAACACGGTCGGGAGAACCGTGGCCAGAGCCGGAGAAGAATATGGTGCGGCCATGGCGGCAGAGCCCCACGGAATGAAGGTGGGAGACAGGAGCAGTCATCTCCTCCACCTGCTGAAATGGATGCCCAACCTTCTCAAAATGAGGCGGCACCTAGAGAAATAGTCGGAGATATTTATGTTATCTCCGGAGGATTAAGAATCAATGAATAGGTCCGGGACCGAAAGAGAGCGGCGCGCGGAGACTCCACTGAGAACTCTGTATCTGTTGCGCTGGTTAAGTATGATCTAATCGAGCAGTCTCCTTCCTTCGGGGAGGATATTACTTTCACTATGGCAGACCGGGAAGGGATTATCGATCCATGCGATGATCCCCTTACCATCACTGGGGTCATTGGTAACCGTCGGGTCAATAGAATGTTGGTAGACACCAGGGCTTCGTGCAATCTGATGAAGCACGAAGTTGGTGAAATGCTGGGAGCCGCTGCTCATGATCTTCCGATCGCTAATATAACCCTCTGGGCATTCGACCACATGAGTGTCATTCCATGCGGAAAAATCTGATTCCCTGTCACTATTGGAGACCCGTCTAGGGACCGATCGGAGATCTTGGAATTTATTGTCGTTGAAGTCGACTTGGCTTACAACGCCATTATCGGATGGACCGGCTCAGTAAGTTCGAGGCGGTCTCTTCTACTTATCATATGATGTTGCAATTCTCCTCCATTCGCGGAGTTATTTCTGTAAAGGGGGATCAAAAGGTATCAAGACAATGCTACATGAGCTCTTGCCGAACTTTGGCACCTGTTAAGAGAGCCCGGGTGGATTTGCTTGAAGAGCCGCCGTACCCGAGGCAAGCCATGGAACCCGTTGGGTTCAAACTTATCAATTTGGTTGAGGATGGCCCAACCAAAACTACTCGCATCGGGGCACATCTAACCCCTGCTTTTGAAAAAGAACTGATCCACTTGTTGAGAAGCCATGTGGATATATCCGCCTGGATCCCGGATGATGTTCTGGGGATTGATCGATCCGATAGTGAGCATCGGATCAACACAGAGCTTGGTACAAAGCCTGTTAGGCAGAAGAGGAGACGTTACTCTCCTGAAAAAACTACTACGGTCGGGGTTTATCATAGAGATCCACTACTACAGTCGGAGTTTATCATAGAGATCCACTACACTGAATGGGTTGCAAACCCAGTAGTGGTTTCCAAGGCAGATGGGAAATGGAGAATGTGTATTGACTTCACTGACGTCAACAAGAGCTAAGAGTCGGATCCGTTCCCACTGCCACATATTGACCGATTGGTGGATGCTGGGTCTGGCAGCACAATGATGAGTACCATGGACGCTTACTCCGGGTACCATCAAATCTTCCTGGCTGAGTAAGATCAGAAGAATTCATCATTCATGACCGAAGATGGCGTTTATTGCTATGTGGTTATACCATTCGACCTGAAAAACGCTGAAGCAACATACAAAATGTTGGTCAACAAAATCTTTAGAGATCTCATAGGCCATATGATGGAAGTGTATGTTGATGATATGATTGTCAAGTCTATGAATGAGGAATACCATATTTCTTATTTGTCTCGTTGTTTTGGAGTATGCCGCAAATATAAGCTCAAACTAAAACCAAACAAATGCTGCTTCGCGTTCCGAAGTGGAAAATTTTTAGGATACTACGTTTCAAAGAAAGTCATAGAGGTTAACCATGAGAAAGTGCTGGCTATTATTGATATGCAACCTCCAAAAAACAAGAGAGAATTTCATAGGCTTACTGGCCGACACGCTGCGCTAAGCAGATTTATTTCTAGATCCACCGATCAGGCTTTGCCCTTTTTCAGAGTACTAAGAAAAGGAAGTCATCTAGACTGGACTGAAGAGTGCGATCGGGCCTTCTCAGATCTACAAACTTACTTAAGCACTCCCCCAATGATGGTGAGCTCGACTTGTGATGAACCTTTGGGCCTATATCTACCGGTATAAGAAGTTGCCGTCAGCGCAGCTCTGGTAACCATCCGGGATGATGTTCACATACATGTTTATTTTGTGAGTCATTCTTTGGTATCTGCCTAAACTAGATATACTACCTTGGAAAAGTTCATGTTAGCTTTGTCGAAGGCTGTATCTAAGCTGAAACATTATTTTGAAGGCCAAACGGTTTATGTCTACACCAACCAGCCTATGAAAGTGGTTCTTAAAAAACCGGATCTAAATGAGAGATTAGCGAAATGGGCTATTAAACTCAGTGCTATGTATATGGAATTCTTGCCCCGAAGGGCGATCAAGGCTCAGGTTCTCGCTGATTTTGTGGTTGAAATGACCCGATCAGCCATATTTTAACCAAGAGGATGACCGTTGGACTATCTATGTAGATGGATCGACCTTCGGAGGAAGAGGGGAGGGCATCACCTTCACAACGCTACAAAGTGATCTTATTCATTCCGCAGTTAAGTTCTCTTTTGCTGGAACAAATAATGTGGTGGAATATGAAGTTGTGTTATCGGGGATGACCCTGGCCCGAAAGATGGGAGTTAGTAAAGTGCGAATGTTCTCAGATTCTAAGTTAGTGGTGGAACAGTTCCCAGAGTGATTTGAAACTCATGATCCTATGATGAAATTATATTACGCCAAAGTCGTGGAATTATCCAAAAAATTCGATGAATTTTCTCTTGACCACGTGCCACGGGAGTATAATAAGGTTGCCGACAAGCTTGCCAGATTGGCCGTGGCATACCTGACATGGGACCGAGCACTATTTCGGTCCATATACAGGACCGACCTTCGGTCGAGATTTTAGTGACCGAACAGTGAGTTGAAGAAATTTGAGCTTTATGCCACGAACTCCAAGACTTGAATATTAGCACCACTGAATCTCCTAGGGTACCCAATTGGATGGACCCATTTAATAAGTATCTAACAAACGATTATCTTCCTGAAGACAATTCAGAGGCTAGAAAAATAGAAATCCGGGCTAAGAGATATGTTCTAAATGACGGGCGATTGTTTAAAAAGAATTTTGAGGGCCCGCTGTTACGTTGCCTATCCCCTATTGAGGTTGAAGCTGTCATGATTTATGTTCATGAAGCAATATGCGGTATTCATTCAGGGGCTCGATCATTATATCATCGCGTCATCAGAGCCGGATACTTTTGGCCGACATTACTTAGAGATGCCAAGAAGTATACCAAACACTGTGGCATATGTCAATATCATGCTCTGGTCCCACAACTGCCTGGGGCTCTCTTATCGGTGACCCCGTTGCCCTGTCCATTTGACAAATGGAGAATTGATATCCTCGGACCTTTTCCTCGATCAATAGGAAAAAAGAAATTCTGTATTGTGGCAGTTGAATACTACTCGAAGTGGATTGAAGTAGAAGCAGTGGAAGTTATCTCCGAGAAGGTCGTAAAACACTTCTTATGGAGAAATATTGTGAGCCGGTTTGGAGCGCTCATATCAGACAATGGGACCCAGTTTCGCGGGAAAAGCGTTCGGGATTTCTGTATTAAGTTGGGTATCGCCCAGCATTTCTCATCAGTATCCTATCATCAAACTAATGGACTTACAGAAATATCTAATAAGGTTATCCTGAAAGGGTTGAAGACCAAGTTAGAAAATTTTGGAGGGAAATAGCTCGAGCATATCTATGATGTCATATGGGCGTACTGAACTACACCTCGCTCAACGACCCAGTAATCACCATTCTCATTAGTATATGGGTCCGAAGCAGTTAGCCCGGTGGAGGTAGCCATCCGATCGCCCCGAATAACTCAATACAACGAGCATATGAACGGCGAAAGAAGAATGTTGGACCTCGAAATGATCGAGGAAAAGAGAGATGCGATTTACGCGCGGATGTGTTCCTATCAGCGAACTATGGAAAGGGCCCATAACAAATGAGTCCTCCCAAGGGAATTTTCTGAAGGCGACATTGTCCTCAGAAGCATAAAGATGCAGAGGAACGTTGGAAAATTGGACAGAAATTGGGAAGGACCGTATCGAGTATTGAAGAAACTAGAATCTGGTGCGTATAAGCTGAAAACATTGGATGGTGATGAGATCCCTCGAACTTGGAACATTATGAATCTAAGGCAGTATTTCTTGTAAAAATTTTATTAATAGTTCTGACTCAATAAATATACATTCCTCCAAAGGTAAGCAGAAAATAAGTGACCATAATACAAACCGTTTCTAATTAAATGATGAACCGACTCTGGAGGTGGATGTTTTAGGACGAGTCTAGATTGGTGACCGAAACTACTTATCCATAAGGCTCCCAAGTAGCAGTGACGTCTCTGACGAGTCAGATACTCCTGTGCTTGCCCAGTCCTGATGGTGAGTTGCGATTCTCCCAGAACTCACTACGAACTAAGACATCCCATTCAACGGCTTTCATTCTTCGGAAATAACCCTTGTACTTATGAAATTTGCTACAAAAGATGAATGAGAGTGAGTCTATCAGAATACAAGCTCGGAACTAATGTGGACATATGCAGAACCAGAGCTAGGCCAATACAACCGATGGGACTTCAGTAGAACCAATGTATGGCTGAAGCTTCCGTCGGAACTCATAATGAACAAGGGCCACGCCTTTTCAATTCAATTGTGATCCAAGGATGGAATAAGAGCGATCCATGCACATTTGCAAATCGAATCCAGTTAAAACCAGTCTAATTGAACTAAAGGTAAGGCAGGGGACCGATGAGTTTTCACTCTACAACCAAACCCCGATCTTACACATGGTGGTTGAACACACTCGTTTACACCAAACACACTTGAATATTTTAAAAAGGTCAGTTATAATAACTTTATTCTGACTTTTAAGAGAAGGAATGGAGAGGGAAAGAAACTCTTATTATGAATAAGGAACAGAACATGGATAAAAATACAATCAAGATCTAACTATCCCGCCCATCTTCCTTATCCTCTATTCGTTGTTCCTGCGATTCGGTCCGGGCCGCGAGCTGCGTAAGCTCTTCGTCTCGATCGGCCACCTTCTAGTTGACCACCCTTTCCATTTCTTCAAAGAGGTAGAAGAAAAGATCGTCCTCTAGAACAGGTTTTTCAAAGGATGGAATTACTTGAAAATTTCCATCCTTCTCCAGAGGTTCGACCATCTTCCACCTTTCGTCCTCAAGGGAAAGCCCGAATTGCTTCGTAACCTGATCATGCATGTTATCCAGGTACTTAGCAATATACACTCCATGTATGTTATCCGCCAAAGGGAATGGCAAAGGGGACCGAGAGAATCCCATGACCGCTTCCCGAACCGAACTTTCAACCAAAGTGCGGGTTTGGGCCAACTCCTGCTCCAAGCTCACTTTTTCTTTCTGGGCCCGAAGTAGAAGCTCGTTGAGCTTATTCCTATTCTCTTGGGCCCGAGCTTGGACTTGGTTGATTTCATCGTCTTTGGCCTAGCAGCTTGGCTTCCATTTCCTCCTGAGCTGCTCTTCTTTTATTATCCAACTCAAAGACTTGATCTGTTAAAAGTGAAATTTTCGTCCCAGCCCTTAACAGTTCACTATCCAACCGGTCTCGGTCCTCTCGTACCAAGACCAATTCGTCATGTTTGATTTCAACTTTCCTTTTCGCAAGGTCAAGTTGGTCTTGGACTTTTTGGTAAAAAACCTAGTCACCTTGGTTCTTTTCTACGATGATAGTAGTTGTGAAGCCTTTCCTCAACATTTGCATAAGATATTAAGGTCAGAACATAAACCTTCGGGCCTTGATATCAAGGGAACTTACCTTAGTTGCGATGTCGAGGAAATCCTCGATTATTTCTTCCCCAGACATGTCAGGTTGAACATTGTCTGGGTGTTGTTCCCCATAGTGGCAGAAGTTTTCAATGAAGGCACTCCTCTAGGAGGCCAACTTCTTCCCTCTCTTAAACCTGTCCAACAGACCCAAGGCAACCCCCCAGTCGGAGTTGGTCTTGGAGCCCGAGGCAGGGTCCTTCAAAATGATCCCCTTGGTAGGGACCGAAGCATCCCCTCTTTTCTTCAGCCTTTTTAAATCCTTCGGGGCTTTTGCTTCGACTGTTCTCTTCCCTTTACCCAAGGGGACTGGCGGCAGGGAGACGTTCGCCTTAACGTTGGGGCCGAGGAGGACTTTCTCCACGGGAACGGCTCCCTGTAGCAACAAATTAATTGTGTCAGCATTGATGGGAGAACTATATCTGATCTGGTAAAGGATGGATAGGCTCAAATTGCAAATCCTAGCCATGATCACCTCCTCCACCACTCCAAATACCCGAAGTGCTGGTCCTTTGCCCGTTGAGGGCTGCCTTGAGAAACGCAGGGTTAGCGTGCCTGCACTTGTGGTATGGATCGGGGGGTTCCCTCCAGAGGACGACCCAGATGGAATCAACGTACCTCCTGTCACTGACTCAGAGGGCCCCACAATATCCGTCGCTCCTTGTTTTCCTCCAGAAGGATGAGCCGAAGAAGCAGCTATACGCTTGAGTCTCGAGCTTGGCATCGTTTCGGTTGAGTCTGCAAGATAAATATATAAGGATCAGGGAATTACGGAATAAAAATTAACTTCATACCCGATCCTTCAGATAGATCTTAAGAAGAAAACATCCCCTTTGGGGCTGGGGCTCCAGTCCTACCGCCGACTCCTATCCTTATTAATCTCTCCTCCCGAAGCAGGTCTACTCTTCTAAGATGTGCTTCGGGAGGAGGGAACATCGCCAGTGTAGTTGCGATGTCTGGACGAGAGGGGTTGAACCTTGTTCGGTCCAACATGCCTATATGAGGGTGGGTTATATTTGGCCACACCTTTAACAAGTCCTCCTTCGGGATTGTTATCCAAACATAGCAGGACTCCCACTCATGTAGGGATTCCTCCTTATCTACTATGTCGCACTCTTTGGTGCGCACCACAATATAGTATAGTTTACGACATCCTAACAAGCCCTTACCCTTCTCGTACCCGACTAGAAACAAATTAAAAAAACTCTCTAAGGTTGGGGCTACACCCTGCTCGTGGCAATAAAAGATAAACGTCACAATATATACATAACTAAACAGATACATGGCATAGGTAGGACAATGGATTTCCCGAAGTACGGCCGCTACAAATGGATGTAACCGAAAGCATAACACGCACCTCAGGGAAGCATAATTGACGGGAGGGGCACTGGCGAGAACATTCATCTCCGCTGGAAGGAAACAAGGAACATCTTCCTTTCCCCTCCAGATGGAGCAATGGGAGGGAATCGAAAACATAGACCTAAGTTCTTCAATATTCAACTCAGACATGGTTGGATGCATAGCTTTACGAGGAGCCATGGTTATTACCTTAGAAAAATTGGTTAAAAGTGGTCGGAAGTAGGCGGAAGCGAAGATGATGTGCGTCGATTGCTGAGACGATAATTTTTGCAATTAGGCCATGGGGATGAACATTCCCAAAAACCCTAATTTAAATAGTAAAATCCCAACCTATCGTGTGCTGCCATGTAGGATTTCCATAGGTGACTGCAGTCTGTATCCACGCATCACGCCTGTCAGGTAACAAAATACAGAAAGACGCATGTCTTTTAAATTTTTAACATTTAAATAAAAGTAATGCGAAAAGGAAACAACCGTTACACTTACTTGGAGTTCAAAATCAATTTTTCAAATTTTCCAAAGTACAAGATCGGTCCCTAGAACGCTTACTACCATTCGGAACGGTCATGAGAATACCCGAGCCATCATATGATCGGCCTTGTATCACCTATGCGATGTCAAACAAGCACGAGGGGCTAGTGATGAGGGCTCCGGGACCGGGACCGGGTACCCTTCACTGGGTAAGGCCCAATCTAAGAATGTCAGCCCAGAGGACTAAAGACGAACTAGCGTGGCACAAGATCCTCAATTCGGCCATCTCGAATTAACCAGCCCGAAGGCCCATTAAGATTGCAGGACCGAAGATGGAGTTGGTCATAACAAGGAATGCATGTGGACCGGTGCATTAGATCAGTCCCGACGGTTACAGCCTCGTCACATTTTCCACGCATCGGTCCGAGCCACGTTTTACATCGTGCGACAACAACCTTCAACAGACTTGTCAGAGGCAGTTACAAGGCGTGGATTACACACGCCTTCAGCTCTATAAATACAGAGCTCGACGACGGAATTAAGGAGGACCTTTTGGATGCATAAGAACCGACTGTTACTCTGCCGGAATTCTTATCGCTTTCTTATACCTTGTCATCTTCATAAACCTCTGCTATCTCTGATAATGAACTGTTTGATTAGTAAATCGTCTAAGAGCTTTTCCTACTCTTAATCAAGTAGTTTTATCCCCATTTCCCGGGATTTTCTACTCTAAATTGCCTTGTCTTTTCCCTTATTTGCATTGCTTAATCATTTCATCACCATAAACAAGTTAAAACCGAATTCGTTTAATAAAGAAACAGACGACTGTTGGTACCCCCTAAAAAGGGACCATAACATATAAAAAATAAAATTTGGTATACCGGTTCAGACCAATACGAAATTCCAGACTGGTATGAAAATATTGACAAAAAGTGGTTTCTACATTTACAATTAGTACAACATTATTCGTTTTTGGTAAAATATAACTCATATAAATCACATCTCAATTCTTATGGTTTTATTTTTTCCTTAGCATCCAACAACTTTCTATACACTCCTCCTAGGACATCTAAGGAGGAAACACGCTTAACTTTCCGTTCTAATGTAATTCATACTACTATTGCTAGAGAAAAATGTTCGTCTTAGTTTTTCCATGAATCCTCAACTTAATATTGATCATTCTCGTCTATAGTTGATGTTGCTATTTGCATAAGGTCATGATACCCCCAAGGGATCTAATAATTGTGATGCCAAATCTACATTCGTGACCCGATATTGGTTGGATTGGGTTGCTCTGTACTTGGTAATATTCCGGCATGGTTCTTAATAATTAGTTTAAAAAAATATATAACACAATTAATAATACCAACGAGAATTCGATGTTTTGAAATATGAGAATTTAATGTTCACTTTAATAATACCAAATAGTATACATAAAACATAATAAAACTATTTTAAGTTAAATACAAGATGTAATATGTTAAATTTTTATATAGTTAAACTTATTACTATTTAAAAGTATATCATTTTAAATTATTCATTGTATTTGATGAGATCCCCGTAACCCGATACCACGAACCTGATCAGAGCCAAGCTTAGTAAGACCAGCCCAAATAACATAAGCTGAACTTGGAGGCCCAGATCTAGCTCACGTGAATGATCGACCCAGCCAGGCCAGTCTGGCCCGACCNTATTATTGTTTGCTAGCCGATGGGTCTTTTAGGTTCGAAGTTCGATTCATTTAGAATTTGAACTCGAGTCTCAACCTACTCAGGTAGAAAAGTTGGTAATCGGTTCTTTTCGTTCGCACCACTAGTCATGATCATGAGCTTTTTTTGTAACCAAATTATATGAAGTCGCAATTTTATGGTCGGGTTATATAAAGTTAGAAATTTAAATATAAACACAATAAAACGAAAATTTAAATTCCAAATTCAAAAACATCCAATTATCATATTGCAATATAAATAATATGTCAATTAAATATTATGTGTCAATTTTAAAACTAAATCTAATATCATAAACCCTAAAACATAAATATTAGTAACATATAATTGTTGGCTGCTGGAGATATTATTAGGTTTCCATTTGATATTGACATTTAGACATTTTATTGATTTTTTTTAAAAAAATAATATTTATATTTGGACATACATTTTTATCGGGTACCCGACGAACTTATCCAATCGACCTAGTTTGGAATGGGCCACGAACAATGAGGTTTAGAATTAAACCATGAAAACAAGTTGGAACAATTTATATCTTATGAAAAAATAATATTATAATTTGAACCTCACACACATATTTGAGGAATATTTGCATACTATTTTTTTCGAATCGAATAAAATATAAACGAACACTAAGAAGAAAATCACTACCCATAATTAAATTAACTTAAACGAGGAAAAGGTTGGATGGTATTTTGTTAAAAATAACAATTAAATTAAGATTAAAATATATAATAATTGTTTTTTAAAATTTTAGTGTCTTCAATTGTAATTTTAAAAAGTGAAATCTATTGAAGTAATCAATTATAATTATTAGTTTATTTTGGCTATATTTGAAACCATGATGAGTGATACAATGCGATCGTGACCCACCAAACATTGATATAAATTGTTTTTATTTGAACGTAAAAAATATTGATCTCATGATAGTCTGTTTCATCAACGGTCAGTAAAATGTATTTTTAAAAATTTTATTTTTATCCTTATTAAATTATTGTTTAATCCAAATTTAATTAAATGTAATGGTAAAGAAATCATTTTATGAATTTACGATTAATGTATCACTATTTCAAAAATAATTTTTCTAAATCACGATTACTCACACTAATCGTAATCACATCTCACCATTTCAACAATATTATTCCAAACATTTCTTCGAATTAGGAAATTATATTTTCCATAATTTAAATATTTGTTTCAATTGAACTTTGACTTGTCACTGCCCGTCGCGATGGACCAAGTCCATCCACATATTTTGCTTGTTCACATGTCTAATGTCGGAGTAAGACAATATTGATAGACACTTAGGTAATATTTAATTTATTTAGAAAATAAAAAGTGTGTTGTGTTTATCAATGTTTTAAATACCGGTAACGGTCGGTATACCAGATAAGCTCATTGGATCGGTATACCGGATACGTTTCGGGTATATCGGATATGTACCGAGAATATTAAAATAAATTATAAAATTTTCATATTTTATAAGGCTACATGTTATATGTAACCTTGTCCGCGCCCAAAACAATTTACGCCGTATAAATTTCTTTACACGTCATCATTCTCTCACATCCACATCATATTATCTTTCTACTTCTAAAACTTCTCACTCATTTACATCATTTTTTATTTCTCTTTTATCCACATAATCTCATCTCTCCAAAGTTAATTTTATCTTTCTATTTCATCAATTTTCTATTATTTCTATTAATGCGAAAAATAGTGATCATTCTAATTATTTCGATGATCTTATCGTCGAAATATTATTTATTAATTTATATTGTTCTTTATATTTCGATTCAATTATATTCGTATTCAATGTTTTCATACCGGACGGTATGAATGTTAAATGCTAATTTATACGCCGTATAAATTAACAAGATATAAATGTTAAAATTTTATCATAATTATCACGGTCATCTCAACACAATGTACGATCACCACACCTCACATTGATTTTGAAAAACTAAATCAAACAACCCATTATATTAACATGCAAATTAATTATTAAACTTCTCCTGCTATAAATTCATTTTATATGCTATTTAATTAATTTTATCTACACATAAATTTTTTTGGGTACATTTTGTATAGTATTTTTTTGGGTACATTTATTTGTATAGTATAATTTATCATGGTAGAAATAATAAATTAATAATAAATTTAAAATTATATTTTTTCTTTCCAAACATAATTATATCTCGCTCTATTCTTAGATATTACATTCAAAATAAATATTTTTGGAATGCAATTAAGTGAAAGTATAAGTGCATATATAATTTAATTATATTTAAAGAATTTAATTAAATCAATTATATTATATATTTTGAAATTATATTCAAAGAAATAAGAGAGGATAAAACATCGATAATAAAATACTGCCTCACTCTTGAAGAACTATTGTTGTTGTAGCAATATCGATGATTTTATACAAATTAATTTTTTGTTCGAGCTCAAAATTATATTTCATATCAAATTTACGTTATAGTGACGTATCTTTACAATATCTTTATTTTCTAAATTCACACAAAACAAAAACAAAATTACAATTCCAAAAATTACCATTTCATTACTAAAATCAGCAATAGTATATATTGATTTATTAAATAATTAATTTACCTATACTTTCAATAACTAAAATTTGATTATTCTTATTATTTATATATAATGATATATTAATATTTTTACATAAAACAATATTTATTAACGTACGTTTACAAATTCATGATCATCTCACATCATCACAACACACCTTATTTTATTAATAATAATTATTCCAAATAAATAATATTATATATTCTATTTAAAAATATCTCCTAATCAATATTCGAAAAATCGGTACTGATACTGAACAAGCTCATTACAACGATATCTCGGATGTATACTGTAATAATATCATAAATTAAATTATTAACCTAAATAAAATACATATTTTATTAGTCATTAACATAATACAATAATCCCAATTGATACACAAATATTGACCAATTTAATTTTCATTATTTAACAAGTGAAGCTGATAAGCCAAATTTCTTCTATAAATAAAGAAGCATATCCATAGCATTCCTTAAGCAATCAAAAATGGCTTCCAAGAAACTAATCTTTGCTGGCTTATTCTTAGTAGCTCTTCTTCTCATTTCATCTCAAGTTGCTGCCAATTCTGCTGCTGAAGCTTGTAAGCTTGTTTATACACCATTTCTGTGATTTCTCTTTTCATTAACTTTTTGATTGTTTTCAGCCAAAGTAGGAGAAGCTACAGAATCAAACAACCTTCCGGAAACGGAGTACAATCCCGATCAGTTGGTCCCTAGTTATCCGGTTGATTACCCACCTGGGTATCCTCCTCCCGGGTACGGTGGAGGAGGGTATTGAGGTGGAGGAGGGTATCGAGGTGGGTATGGAGGAGGAGGATATCGTGGTGGAGGAGGACGGTTCGATGAGGAGCCGTGAAATGAAACTCTAAGTATGTATGTATGGTTCATGATCATATAAATAAAATGGAACGCAGGGTGTGGTTTGTATTTGTATTTACGTTTCAATTTCTGTTGTTAAACTTTTTACTGCAAATCTTTACGTTAAAGATATTTAATCATTAGTATTAAGAATACCGTTTATAATATGGACCGTTTGCAACTTACAAGTTGTGTAAATGACATATAATCCATGTTACAAAATTATAAATATGATATACTTTGAGTAAAAATATGCATTTGTAATCCTCCAATTTAAATTATGCATGTAAGATATCTAAAGTTACAAATACAGTTTATTATTAACCCTCCAACGACGCCGTTATTGTTTTATATTTATACAAATTCTAGAGCTTCAAGTAATTTTTTATAATTTCCAAACTTTAAGGGTTTTTCTTATTTGCGTATTTTGTGAAGTTAGAGAGTCAATTATGTTAACAAATTTTCGTTAGTAGCTTAACAGAAAACCTATTGCTACAGTGTTAGGAGAAAAAACAAATTATATCCAAATATTATCTGTCATTTTTGTAATTTCATAAATTGAGCATATGAATTTTACACAATTTGTAAGTTTGAGAATTACTTGTGCAATTTTCTCATTATAATATGGTATACATTCGATGTAAGATTATGAGACCATTTTATCTCACAAGTATCCGTCATAGTCTATATGGGACAAATAATGTAGCATGTTATTTGGTATAATTCGGATAATTCAAATATACAATTTAAAATATTAAAATAAATAAATCAATAGATTTTTATATGCATATTGATAAATATTCATATTATTAGTGAATGGCATCGATGATAGGACATTTTTGCATTAGGGAAAACACTTTCATGTTCTTAGTATCCTAATATATGTAAATTGTGATATTTCTATTTTAAGTAAGTCATCATGCAGCTGTTAAAATTGAATTAAATAGAAAATAAAAGTAAAAATACACATTGATCATTGCTATAGATAAAGTATTGTTGAAGTTTTATTGACCAATCAAATTAAAACTTTATAATAATTATTAGTGTGTGCAACAAATTAAAATGGGATCCACCATGTGTGAGTTTTGCAATGACTTTTGCAAATTTGTCCCAATTCTACCAAAAAAATATGTTTTCATATTTAACTATACGTCAAATATTGGATAATATCGATATTTTTCCAACATCAAACTAGTGCTAGTTCTTCGGATCCAACACTAAAAAAGAATTAAATATTATTTTTAATTTTTTTTAATATATAGATATTGATGAGGGCCTAGGAGAAGAGAAACAAATTGAACGAACTTCTCCTTCGGGTCCAAGAAGAGAAGGCAAACTTGAAGGAGGAGTTGACAAGAACCCGCACTTCGGCCGAAGGTTAGGTCCGGGAAGCAGTCCTATGCTTCGCTCGGTCCCCCCTGTTATTTGCTTTGGCGGATAACATACATCGGGTGTGTACTGCTAAATACCTGGATAACATGCGAGAGCATGTAATAATGCAGTTCGGGCTTTCCCCTTCGGACGAGCGATGGAAAGCGGTCGAGCCACTTGAGTGATACAATGCGATCGTGACCCACCAAAGATCAATATAAATTGTTTTTATTTGAACGTAAAAAATATTGATCTCATGGCAGTATGTTTCACCAGCGGTCAGTAAAATATATTTTTTAAAATTTTATTTTTATCCTTATTAAATTTGATGAGATATCCGGAACCCGATGCCTCGAACATGATCAATGTCAAGCTTGATCAGAAGAGCCCATACAACGTAAGCCGAACTTGGAGGCCCAAATCCAACCCACATGAGTGAATGGCCCATCCAAACCATGTGGTCCGATCGATCGTTCCTAGCGATCGGTCCCGTTATGTAGGGCCCAGCTTATCGCATGCGCCAAGACCGATCGGTCCATATATTACAGGTCTTGCTTCGGGCCATCCATACTGCTCCCATGCAATGATAACCCTCGATAGCCTTGTCAGAGGCGTGGTCCGGCGAGGTCGTACGAGACTCCAGTGGCCAGGGAATAGCCGGCTAGTAGCGCCGAAAGGTCTAGCGCCATGCAGCTCTGTGAAACCGTTTCCGGCGGCTGTTCCGCTTGACATTAGCCGACCTAGCCGCAAAGAACAGGCACAAAACGACACCCTACTGTATACAACACAGTGGGAGTATAAAAAGGACACTTAGGGTGTGAGAATAGGATCTTCCGATTTTCTTTGGAGCTTTCGCATAGAGAATTCTTTGTCGATATATTTTCGATACTTCTCTTCCTCTTTGTTGTCTAAAGAACAAACATGACATTTGTGATCATTAATTTGTTTATTGAACCGACTAGGGGCACTTCCTTTAGCCCTTAGTCAAGTGGTTTTTTCCTCGTCTTCGAGGTTTTCCACTCTAAAAACGCTGCGTCTTTTCACCTTTGGTTTATAATCGTTCTCCACACATCAAATAAATCATAACCAAGTTCGTCTTGCAACAAACCGGTCGACTGTTGACACCCCCGGTTTTCAAACCACAACAAAATTATTGTTTAATCCAAATTGAATTAAATGTAATGGTAAAAAAATCATTTTATGAAATTACGATTAATGTATCACTGTTTCAAAAATAATTTTTCTAAATCACGATTACTCACACTAATCGTGGTCACATCTCACCATTTCAACAATGTTATTCCAAACATTTCTTCGAATTAGGAAATTATATTTTCCATAATTTAAATATTTGTTTCAATTGAACTTTGACTTGTCACTGCCGTCGCAATGGACCGAGTCCATCCACATATTTTGCTTGTTCACATGTCTAATGTCGGAGTANTAAGCTGAACTTGGAGGCCCAGATCTAGCTCACGTGAATGATCGACCCAGCCAGGCCAGTCTGGCCCGACCGCCCAATCATATCGATCGGTCCCGATCGGTAGGTCCCAGCTTTCTCCAGCTCAACATGAACGATCGGTCCACACTTCACAGGCCTTGCTTCAGGCCATCCACATTCCTCAACATGCGACAACAACCTCCGACAATTCTGTCAGATGCATGGTCCGGCTGAGTCATACGAACCTCCCATAGTCTTGAGATAGTCGGCTAGTAGCGCCGAAAGGCCTAGCGCCGTGCAGCCCTATGAAGTCATGCCCGGCGGCTGTCCCGCCTGACAGGAGCTGACCTAGCCGCAGAGGACAAGCACAAAACAACACCTTACTGTTCACGCAGCACAGTAGGTGTATAAAAAGGACGCTTGGGATGCGAAGAAAAGGATCCTCTTCCGATTCTCCTTGCGAGTTCTCTTATTTAGCCATCTATAGATTTATTTTCGAGAAACTTTCCCCTTGTGGTCTAAAGAACAAACATGGTATTTGTGGTTAGCACTTTGTTTATTGAATCGAATAAGGGCATTTCCCGCTATTAGTCAAGTGGTTTTTTCCTTAGCTTTGAGGTTTTCCACTCTAAAACTGTCTTGTCTCTTTTATACTTGATTTATAATCGTCATCCACACATTAAACAAATTACAACCGAGTTCATCTTGCAACGAACCAGACTACTGTTGACACCCATGGTTTTTGAACCACAACTGTTTGGCACCGTCCGTATGGACGATTTTCTAATCCCCATTCGAGACCTTTGCCCGGTATAGGATAATCAAAGGCATGGCAACTGGAACTCCGACGAATGATAGTGATACGCTTCCCGGCAGCCTTCCAGCGTCAACGCTCTCTTTGCAGGACCTGGAAGCTATTGTCAGGAAAGTTATAATAGAAGTTACGTCGGAGAGGAGTGGAACAGAACCATCGGCAATCACAAGCCTTGTTCCAGCAAGCAGAGGGTACGAAAGCGACCTAGACTCGCAGAGCTCCGATGAAGAGGAGATCATCATGCACGGAGTAACAATGAGGAGGCCGAGATACCAATCTACTCTACCTCATCCAATTAGAACTCCAACTCCCATTACTGGGACGGACCAGGAACAGATGCAGAAACGCATCGACGAACTTACCAGGGAGTTGGAGACCCTGCGAACGCAGAGGGATTGTGGGCCTAATCTGGGGCGCAATCCTGGACTATTTGATCGGGCCATGGATGCCCCGATCAGGCGGAGCAAGGATGATGACTGGTGGCATAATCTACATGTAGCCGAGACATCATCCCATCAATCTGGAGGTGTCTCCACCGCGTTGCGAGATTTGATGATCCCATTTTCCTAAGAGATCTGGGTGGCAGTCCCCGATCTATACTACCGCAACCCCGAAGGGTTGCCGGAATTCCGGGGCGACGGTGATCCGATCGATCACGTCGCGGATTTCGAGCTGAAGATGGCTGAAAAAAGTGTCCCCCCCAAGAAGGAGGACAATTGGGTCTATTGCAAGTTGCATCACAACCACGATCACCCAACGCTGAAATGCCCGCTACTGCGAGAGACGGTAGCGGTGATGAATAAGGAAAAGCCCAATAATAATGATCATAGGGGCAAGCGGGGCGGACTCTCCCCGAAGGAGCCATCAAGGTGACGATCGTCACAGGCCGAGGTGGAGAGTTAATCGGGCCAGCCCCGACACTACAACGATCGGGCAGGAGACCGAAGGTCCCCTCAACCCGAACAGGATAGAGGCCAGCAAGGTCAAGAAAACCGTGGCCACGGCCGAAGGAGGAGATGGTGGGGCCGTGGCGGTAGAGCCCCGCGAAATGAAGGTGAAAGGCGGTAGCAGCCAGCTCCCCCACCTGCTGAAGTGGGCACCCAACCTCCCCCGAATGAGGAGGTGCCTAGAGAAAGAGAGGTCGTAGGAGGCATTTATGTTATCTCCGGCGGAATAAGTATTAATGAGTCGGTTAGGAGCCGAAAAAGAGCAGCACGTGAAGAGTTTCCCGAAAGCTCTAAATCTGTGGCGCTGGTCAAATATGAATCGGCTGAGCGGTCCTCTACCTTTGAGGGCGATATCACCTTCACCGCAGCCGATCGAGAAGGGGTTACCGATCGATGTGATGATCCCCTCATGATCACTGGAATCATCACCGACCGACGGGTCCATAGGATTTTAGTGGACACCAGAGCTTCATGCAATCTAATGAAGCGTGAAGTGGCTGAGATGCTGGGAGCCGAGGCTCATGATCTCCCTATTGCCAACATAATCATTTGGGCATTCGACCAGAGGAGTGTCATCCCGTGTGGGAAAATACTTTTCCCGGTCACTCTGGGGGAGCCATGTAGGGACCGATCGGAAACCTTTGAGTTTATAGTCGTTGAAGTCGATCTAGCTTACAACGCCATTATTGGACGGATCGGCATCAGTAGGTTTGAGGCGGCCCCTTCTACGTAACACATGATGCTCAAGTTCCCCTCCACTCATGGAGTGATTTCTGTCAAGGGGAACCAGAAAGTAGCAAGGCAGTGCTACATGAGCTCGTGCCGAACCTTGGCGCCAATCAAGAGAGCTCGGGTGGATTTGCTCGAAGAGCCCCCGCACCCAAGGCAGGCCATGGAACCCGTTGGGTTCAAGCTTATCAACTTGGTTGAGGATGACTCAACCAAGATAACTCGCATCGGGGCACATTTGGCCCCGTCCTTCGAAGAGGAGCTGGTCCGCTTGCTGAGAAGCAATGTGGACATATTCACTTGGACCACAGACAATGTGCCGGGAATCGACCAATTCGAGAGTGAGCATCGGATCAACACTAAGCCCGGAACCAAGCCTATTAGGCAAAAGATGAGACGCTATTCTATCGAGAAGATTGAGATCATCTGGGCCGAGGTGGACATGTTGATGTGGTCAGGTTTCATTAGGGAGATTGACTATAATGAATGGGTTGCGAACCCAGTGGTAGTCTCTAAGGTAGATGGGAAGTGGAGGATGTACATTGATTTTACCGACATCAACATTAGCTGTGAGTCGGATCCTTTTCCACTGCCGCATATTGACCGATTGGTGGATGCTGTAGTTGGCAGCACTATGATGATTACCATGGATGCTTACTTCGGGTACCATCACATCGTCCTTGCTAAGGAAGATCAAAAGAAGTCATCATTCATGATAGAGGACGCCGTTTATTGCTACGAGGTTATGTCTTTCGGCTTAAAGAACGCTGGAGCAACATACCAGAGGTTGGTCAACAAGATCTTTAGGGATTTGATAAGCCACGTTATGGAAGTGTATGTTGATGATATGATTGTCAAGTCCATGAATGATTAAAATCATATTCCTTATTTGTCTCGTTGTTTCGAAGTATGCTGTAAATATAAGCTCAAACTAAATCCGAACAAGTGTTGCTTCGGGATTCAAAGTGGCAAGTTCCTCGGTTATTACGTTTCTGAGAAAGGTATTGAGGTTAATCCAGAGAAAGTCCAGGAAATTATTGGCATGCAACCTCCGAGAAACAAGCGAGAATTTCAGAGGCTAACTGGTCGATTGGCAGCGCTGCGCAGGTTTATCTCTAGGTCCATAGATCGGGCTCTCCCCTTTTTTAGGGTATTAAGGAAAGCCAACCATCTTGGCTGGACCGAAGAGTGCGATCGGGCATTCTCCGACTTGAATACTTATCTGAGCACTCCTCATGTGATGGTGAGCCCGACTTGCCATGAACCCTTAGGGTTATATGTGGCCGCAGTCAGCACAGCTTTGGTAACCATTGGGGATGACGTTCACCGACCTGTTTACTACGTGAGCCATTCCCTGGTACTAGCCGAAACCAGATACACTACCTTGGAGAAATTCTTGTTGGCCTTGAAGAAAGATATATCCAAGCTTAAGCATTATTTTGAAGGCCGAAAGGTTTATGTGTATACTGATCAGCCTTTGAAGGCAGTTTTGAGTCAGGCGGACTCCAATGAAAGGTTGGCCAAGTGGAAAATCAAGATGAGCTCAATGTATTTGGAATTCGTTCTCCGAAGGGCGATCAAAGCTGAATTCCTCTCGGATTTCGTGGTCGAGATGACCCGATCAGTCATATTTCTGAACCAAGAGGTCAGCCGATGGGTCATTTATGTTGACGGATCAACATTCGAGGGAAAAGGAGCGGGCATCACCCTACTACACTTCAAGGCGACGTTATCCACTCCGCGGTCAAGTTCTTGTTTTCTGGAACGAACAACGTGGTTGAATACGAGGCCGTGCTGTCGGGGATGACCTTAGCCCAAAACATGGGAGTTGCTATTGTGCGAATGTTCTCAGACTCCAAGTTGGTGGTGGAGCAATTCGCCGGGCGATTCAAAACATATGAGCCAACCATGAAGCTATACCATGCAAAGGTCCTTGAGATGTCAAAAAAGTTCCGTGAATTCTCACTTGACCATGTGCCTAGAGAACAAAATAAGGTGGCCGAAGCATTAGCCAGACTGGTTGCATGATTACCGGACATTGGACCAGGCACAGTATCGGTCCATATTCAGGATTGCCTTCGGTCGAAATCTCTGTGACCGAACAGTCGTTTGAGGAGGTGGGGGCTTTATGCTATGAACTCCAGGACTTTAAGATAGACGTCATTGACTCACTAGTAGAGACCACGTGGATTACCCCTTTTGTCAAGTATCTGACCGATGGCCATATACCTGAAAATGCATCACAGGCCAGAAAGATTGAGACCCGGGCGAAGCTATATGTGCAAAATGACGGGCACTTATTCAAGAAAAGTTTTGAAGGACCGCTCTTGCGATTCCTATCCCCTATCAAGGCCGAGGCCGTCATGATTTATGTTCATGAAGGGATATGCGGTATACATTCTGGGGCCCGATCGCTATATCATCGCATTATTAGGGCCGGGTATTTCTGGCCAACGCTCCTCGAGGATGCTAAAAAGTACGCAAGACGTTGAGCTGCTTGCCAACACCATTCTCCAGTCCCCCAACTGCTAGGAGCATCCCTTTCAATGACTCCACTTCCATGTCCATTTGACAGATGGGGGATTGATATCTTGGGACCGTTTCCTCGATCGGTCCATCAGCGAAGTTCTGCATTGTGGCAGTTGAATATTATACAAAGTGGATCGAGGCTGAAGCGGTGGCTATTATTTCCGAAAAGGTTGTGAAGCACTTCCTATGGAGGAACATCATAAACCGCTTTGGAGTACCTCGAGTTTTTGTATCAGATAATGTACTTCAATTCTGCGGTAAAACTGTTCGGAATCTTAGCGTCGAATTGGGTATTGCCCAGACTAACGGATTGACGGAGGTGTCCAACAAAGTTATCCTGAAGGGATTAAAAACTAAGTTGGAAGATTTTGGGGGAAAGTGGTCCAATCACATCTACGAGGTTCTATGGGCTTACCGTACTACTCCCCGTTCAACGACCAAAGAATCTCCATTCTCTTTAGTATACGGGTCCGAAGCGGTCAGTCCAGTGGAGGTGGCCATACGATCACCTCGAATAACCACATATGACGAGCATCTGAACGATGAGCGAAGATCCTTAGATTTGGAAATGATTGAAGAGAAAAGGAACACCATCTATGCACGCATGTGTGCTTATCAAAGAACAATGGAGCGAGCTCATAACAAACGGGTCGTGCCCAGAGAATTCTCAGAAGGCGACCTCGTTCTCAGGAATGTGAGAGTTGAGAGAAACGTTGGGAAGCTGGACAGGAATTGGGAAGGGCCCTATCGAGTTCTGAAGAACATACGGGCTGGGGCTTATAAGTTAGAAACTTTGGATGGAAGTGAGATCCCCCGAAACTGGAATGTTATGAACCTAAGGCGATAATTTATATAAAGCATTTGACACTGTTTGGCAATTCTGAATTGTAAAATGTTTCTCACACGTGAATAAGTTACAATGGGTGCAATACAAACTATTTCTAGCTAGGCGAGTGACCGATCTTGAAGTTGGATTTTCTGGACGAGTTTGGACTGGTGACTGTAGCGGTCCATCCATAAGGCTCTTAAGTAGTGTGACCGCTCTGACGAGTCAGTTGCTTCCACGCTTGCTGAGTACTTAGATGGATCGGAAAACTCTCAGAACTCACTATGAACTCAATTTCCCCTTCGACGACACCCACCACCTAGAAGCAGCCCTTGCTTTCTTGTGCTTAAGCCATGAACGAGATAACAAGGACAGAGTTAGCCAGTCAAAGCGCAAGCCGAAGCTCGCCATGGGACTGTCCTGAGAACCGGGCCTTCGCCTAAGCTTGTCATGGGACTTATAAAGAACCAAGGCAACACCGCCAAGGTCATAATATTTTATAGGGACGGATTCAAGTGTGGTCTGTTGGCGCAGTTGGAATCCTCTAACTTATTAAACCCACCAGGACTCAAAGTTAAGTTGAGAGCACCGTTCGGTCCGAGTTCATCTTGAATCCCGAGCTTACACTTAGCAAAAATATTTTATTGAAAAAACGGAGTTTACAAAGCAAATACATAAAGGAATGGACTATAAAATTAAAGACCTACTCTATCTGTCCTTCTTCCTTGTCTGCTTCCCTAGAATTCTCCACGATACATGCCTTGAGATCTTCTACCTTTTTGCCCCTTTCTTCAACTATTTTATTGACCGATCTCTCCATCAGGTCAAAGAGTGGATAGTTGGGATCGTTCTCTAGCGGGGGTTCTTCCAGCTCTGGGATCTCACGGAAGTTTCCATCTTTGGTTAGGGGATCAATCGTTTCCCAACGTTCATCTTCAGGATCCAAACCAAATTTGCTGATCATTTAGTCATTCATGTTATCCATATTTTGGGAGACGTTCGGTCCATAAACGTTTGCTGCTAAGGCAAACATCAGGGGCGATCAGGAAAAACCCAAAAGGGCCTCCCAAACCGCGCCCTCAGTTGCTCCTTGAATGCTAACCAAATCTTCCTTCAATGCCTCTTTTTCCTCCCATAAGACATCTTTCTCTTACTGGGACCGAAGGAGAAGTATGTTGCTCTCGTCAGATAGTTCCTGAATCTGAAGCTGAAGTTCCAAAACGCGGGCCGTCGCGGAGTTCGCAGCTGCTTGGGCCTCTCCCTCCTTAGAGGTAACTATTGAAAGCTCAGTGCCCGCGACAAGCAGCTCTCCATTCAAGCGATCCCGATCGGCCCGGACCGATTCCAGCTCCTGTTGTTTGATCTCGACTTGCCGCTGAGCTAAGGCAAGTCGACTCTCCAAATCTTCAGAAGTCGAAGAGATGCTTCGGCTTAGCTGGACGGCAGAGGCAAGGTCCAGAGCCCTTCTGTGAGCCTGCAAGAAACAACTTTGGTATAAGCACAGACCCGATCGGGGCAGCGAGAGCTGAAGATAGCTTACCACAGCCTGGGACTACAGATACGCTAGCACAAGGCCAGGAAGCGCGCCGTCGATACCAAGCGGGTTTTTTCTCCCCAAGAGCCGGTATTCTTCAAGAGCGGCGTCTTTCCATGAAAGGGGGACCCTTTTCGGTCCCCGGGCTTTGGAAACGGAGACTACCATCTCCTCGATAGCCTCCTGAACAGACTCGGGGTTCGACGAGGAAGGGGCCGATCTCTCCCCGATGGTGATCCCTTTCACCGGGATCTGGGCTGCAGGTCTACTCACGGATGACCACAACCTCTTATATTACTTTGGGGCTTCCTATTCGGGTCCCCGCTTGCTCGTCAACGCAGGGACATGAGGTTTCGACACTCTGTCCCCTAAGCTGGAGGATGGGCGGGCATCTTTCACCCGCATGACGTTAAGATCCAGAGGGGAGTTATTCTCGATTCTGTACATAGCGGGAAGGCCAAATAGGCGAATTCTTATAGAAATCACCTCGTCCACCTCATCCATCGATCGCGGCTCAGGCCTCTTGCTACTGGAGCTCCCCGCGGATCGTGAAGACTCAGCAGCGGTGTTGGGCTTTGGCTTGGATGCTTGCAGCAGCGGCCACCGCAGCGAGTCGGTTTCCAGACATTGTATCGGTGGAAACTGTAAAAGAAAAATAATAAGGATCAGGAGATATGAACTAAAAGAAGCCAAAGTCGTACCCGATTCTTCTGACCCCTACGAGTCGGAGTTAGAGAAGATGCCCTTCGGGGCAGGAACGCCAGTTCTACCTGCTACCCTGATCTCTAGCAGCTTCTTCTCCGAAAGTATGTCTATTCGTTTCAGACGCCTTTCGGGAGGAGGAAGCATTGCAAGGTGTTGCCAATATCCTGACGAGATGGATTGAACCGGTTTTGGTCCAACTTCCCGATGTCGGGATGGGAGGTTAAGAAGGTAACCTTCAACACGTCCTCCTTCGGGATGTCTATCCATACATAACAAGATTCCCATTCATGAAGGGAATCTTCCTTGTCAACGATAATACTATCATTCGTTCGGGTCGCTAGATTATACAACCTGCAACCCCCTAACAACCTCCTTCCCCTGTGGGATCCCACCAGGAATAGGTTGAAAAAATGTTTAAGGGTTGGTTCAACCCCATGCTTATAGCAGTAGAAAATGAAGGCGATTATATAGACATAACTGCCCGGAAAAATAGCAAAGGTTGGGCAGTGGATCTCCGGGAGTACGGCTGCGACAAAAGGATGAAGGGGAAATAGCAGGCCGGACCTCAGGGAGGCAAAGCTAACGTGTATGGCGTTAGCCGGAACATTCATCTCGGCCCCCCTCCAGATGGGATAATGGGCAGGGATTGAAAATTTGCTCCGAAATACTTCGAGGTTCATGTTAGAAACAACTGGATATCTAGCCATACGAGGTGCCATGGAGGGTTACCTTAAGTTTTGGGAGAGAACTGGAGTTGGAAGATTGTCGAGCGAAATCGCCAAAGAATTCTAGGGCTCGGAGAGTTTTTCGCAAAGTTACAACGATCGTTGCGCAGGGCAGAAATCTCTAATTTTATAGCAGCGCATTACCCAATCACAGGGCGACACATCATTACTGCAGGCGGCTGCAGTCTAACAGTCTGTCCCCCCTTTGGAATACTGAAAGACGCTGGCTATATTAGAGCCCAGAATTGCATTTTTATCCTCAACCGTTACAAATTTCAAATTTGAAAATTCACACTCTGAAATTGCTAAGTGCAGGATCGGTCCCCAAGGACGCCGTTACGACCAGTTTGGGGTACAGTCTTCCGTTGTTGCGATCGGGCACTCCTGCCTCAAACACTCTCAATATGATAATCGAACTCACATCACCACCATGGTGGCGATAGAGTCCGAGGGGCTAGTGATGAGATCCCCGGAACCCGGTACCACGAACCTGATCAAGGCCAAGCTTAGTCAGACCAGTCCAAGTAACATAAGCCGAACTTGGAGGCCCAGATCCAGCTCACGTGAATGAACGGCCCAGCCAGGCAAGTCGGGCCCGACCGCCCGTTCATATCGATCGGTCCCGCTCACCAGGACCGATCGATCCACACTTCACAGGCCCTGCTTCGGGCCATCCACATTCCTCAACATGCGACGACAACCTCCGAAAATTCTGCCAGATGCATGGTCCAGCTGAGTCATACGAGCCTCCCTTAGTTTGGAGATAGCCGGCTAGTAGCGCCGAAAGGCCTAGAGCCGTGCAGCCCTATGAAGTCATGTCCGACGGCTGTCCCGCCTGACAGGTGCCGACCTAGCCGCAGAGGACAAGCACAAAACGACACCTTATTGTTCACGCAGCACAGTACGCATATAAAAAAGACGCTTGGGATGCGAAGAAAAGGATCCTCTTCCGATTCTCCTTGCGAGTTCTCTTACTTAGCCATCTATCGATTTATTTTTGGAAAAGCTTTCTTCCCCTTGTTGTCTAAAGAACAAACATGGTATTTGTGGTTAGCACCTTGTTTATTGAATCGACTAAGGGCATTTCCCGCTCTTAGTCAAGTTGTTTTTTCCTCAACTTTGAGGTTTTCCACTCTAAAATTGTCTTGTCTCTTTTATACTTGATTTATAATCGTACTCCACACAATAAACAAATTACAACCGAGTTTGTTTTGCAACGAAGCGGACGACTGTTGACACCCCCAGTTTTTTAACCACAACAATATTTGTTGCGGTCTAAAAGGTCCTCCTAAGCTTGCCTTTGAACCCTGTATTTATATGCGTGAAACATGTGTGGAACACGCCTCGTTGATGAGAAACGTGTGTGGAATACGCCTTGTAACCGCCCCTCACACATCGCTCTCTCATTATTGAATGCAAGATAACGGTCCACTGCTCGGTGACCGTCTGTAACCGTTGGACCGATCCTGAGGATCAGTCCCCAAAGTGTGATAAGGCAGTTGATCGCTTATCATTCGGTCTTGCAGATTATCTGGCCCTTCGGTCCTCTTTCACCTTTGGGCCTTCGGGCCTCTCTTATCAAGTTATAGATCATGGGCCGCGTGAGTTCGTATCATGTCACATGGCCGACCCAAACTGTCTTGGGCTTCCATTGATTCGAGGTACCGGGTCCCGGAACTCTCATTAGTATTAATTACTACTTTAAGTTTATGATTAATTTTTTAATAATACTAATTTTTATGAATGATTAAATTAACAATATTATAAAATTATAAATTTAAAAAATTTTGGTTCTAGAGACCCAATGGATCAGCATGCACAACATGGGCTGCTCCGTCAAAATCGGGCCTTGTTGGTTTTTGGAATCCGGATCAATTGGTTATTATTTATTTTTTAAAAAGAATATTATGGCATTTACACCTAATGTTTAATATAGTGTAGAGACGATACTCCAAATTTTGTAAATTGCATGAGAAGCTCCTAAAGTTTCAAAACCGTTCAATAATAACCCTCGGCTGAATAGTGGCGGTTTTCGTCTTTTTTCGTATAAGTGATTTTGATAATTTATACGTTATTTTTATAATTTTAAAAGTTTGGAGACATAGTAATTACATCTTTTCAATGTTAATAGGTCAAATACAAACTATGGAGACGTTTAAAATATTAACGAGTATTAGGGTCAAATATAAATAATTTTGAAAGTTCGGGGGTCAACCATGCAATTCTTAAATTTTGAGGACATGATGCTTACAGCATTTAAAAGTTTGGGGGCTAATAACAAACACCACTCATTTTTAAATAAAAAACTTAAGTATGAAATTTTCTAATTATATCAATAAAATATGGGTGACGTTTGCCTGCGGCCCCCCAACTTACGAGTTATGTAAAGAGTATGTCTTCGAAGTTACGAAATTGCAAATATGTTACATTTTATGAGGAAAAATATGCATTTGTAGCCCTCCAACTTCAATTAAATTCACATAACACACCTAAAGTTTCCAATATCGTTTATCATTAGCATTTTAATGAACTCGCTAAAATTTAATATTTTATGCATAATTCTCAAACATCAAGGGTCAATTTTGTGTAATTTTTCAAACGGGTCTTATTTGCATACTTTGTGAGGGGTTTTCAAACAATTTTCAACTTACGGAAAACCTGGTGCTAGAATGTGAGGTAAAAAACAAACGGTATTGATAATTTTAGGTGTCATTCTTGCAATTTTGTAAATTGGAGAGAATGTCATTTATATATCTCGTAAGTTGGAGGGTTAATTATGCAATTTTCTCAATAAAATTAAGAGGTTATTATTGATTTCAATTTCAATTGGTGATGAGGAATCAAGCAAGACAAAAAAAATCTAGCACAACTAATTGATTCGTGCATCCTAGCGATAACCTAAATCTTTTCATAACTTCCCCTTGTTGGAGGATGTTGTTAAATATCTTCTTATTAAAAAATAAGACTAAAACTTCGTATCAAGCGGGAGAATGAACAAATGCAACTTTTCTTCATTTCATCTCATATTCATCATAATCTTAAACATTACAATAACATATATTTATAGAAATCCTAATCTAAGAAGTTACTATCCTAAATGACATGATTTCGATTTTTCATAAAAGTCACAACCTTTCATCTAATAAACCAACTTAACTTCTAATAACTATACTATTCTATTATCTAAACTTATTTTATTATTTTAATTTACTAATTTCAAGTTTAACTGTCAACATCCTCACCTAAACTTGAATTCATCATCCTTCAAGCTTTTCGTAACTTCGATCTTCAAGCAGCGGAATCATCGAATTTCACATAATCTTTATAGGCCATTAATAAAACATGACATTCTTTCTCATTGTTTATCTTCCACAAATAAATTTTTCTCATTTGCGGCACTCTTGTATTCCCTTTCAAAATAATCTAATTCATGACAAAAATAACACTCAACTTTAGACTTGTCAAATTTCTGAGAATGAGAAGAACTCCATCCTTGTCCTCTCGCATCGCCATGTCTCGGATATTGTTGAAACTCTTTCGATGAACCTTCATCATCACTTAAAGATTGTACATTTCGATATCTTCCACGACCATGATCACCAAAATTTCATCCTCTTGTTTCACTGTTGTTGATACACCATTGAACCTGCAATAATTGAACATCTGGTTCATTACTTTGACGAAGCCTCTCTTCGTACGCTTGTAAAGAACCCGTCAATTCTTCGATAGAAATACATCAATGTCATGAGATTCCTCAATTGCAACGGTAACAAAATCATACATCGATTCCAAAGATCGAAGAATTTTTTCCACAATCCTAGCATCTTCAATTTTTTCACCAAACCGCTTCATTTAATTCGTTACACTTTGTACACGAATAATAAATGATGAAATTTCTTCGTCGGGTTTTTGTTTCAACAACTCAAATTCACGACGCAACGTTTGGTTTTCCCCTTTCTTACGGGGTTTTCCACGTTAAATTATTGTGTGGTTCACTTACTTACATTTTACAATCGTTTTCCATATTATAAACAAATCATATCCGATTCGATTCAGTGTGAACATGTTGAATGTTAACACCCCGGTCTTTTAGACAATAACAGTTTGGCGTCGTCCGTGGGGACGATTTTACTAAATTCCCATTTGAGTACTCTCCTTGGGAATGATAATCAACGGCATGTCAACAGGAAATTTAGTGAATGACTGCGATCCTCCTGAAATATTTTCATCCCCTGCATTCTCTTTGCACGATTTTGAAGCTGTCATTAGGAAGGTGGTGTTAGAAGTAAGCACGGAGAAAAATGGAATAGGGTCGCAAGTGGCTGCCAGCCCTGCTCCAATAGATAGAGAGTATGAGAGCGACCCCGAAGTGCGCAGCTCCGGCGACGAGGAGATCATAAGGCGCGGGGTCACTACTAGGAGGAGTAGATATTTATCTACACCACCTCCTCCGGTGAGAACTGCGACTCCTGCTTCAAAAATTGACTAGGAGTGAATGTAAGAGCGGATCTATGAGTTAACGAGGGAGCTAGATGCGCTGAAGGCGTGAAGGGATTTTGACCCTGATCTGGTTAGAAACCCTGGGTAGTTTTAACGGGCGATGGAATCCCCTATCCCTAGGAATAAGGATGATAATTGGAGGCATAATCTACATTCTGCTCATACCTCGTCCCAGCAGTCGGGTAGTGTTTCCGCAGCATTTGGAGATTTGATGCTCCCATTTTCCGAAGATATATGGGCGGCAGTCCCAGATCGACGCTATCGCAACCCCGAAGTGTTGTCAACATTTAGGGGCGATGGAGATCCCATTGATCACGTCATAGATTTCGAACTAAGGATGGGAACGGTACGGGCTTCCGACTCGCTGAAGTGCCTCATCTTCGGTGATGGCTTACGGGGGATGCCCAGACCTGGATTAAAAATTTGCATGCCCGCTCCATACAGTCATATGGAGGCTTTATCTTGGCATTCTCTGAGCAGTTTGCTCCAAATGTAGGATTGCCTCGAAGCAAGCAGGAACTATACCAACTAAGTATGTCCCGGCGAAAATATGTCTCCGTCCTTTATGGAGAAATTCAACGGAACAGCTCGGGGCATCAAATTGGAGCTTAGGGATAACATTGATATCTTACAACACGTATTGAGATCGTGGACCCTTTCGGCCAGCTTGGTGAAGAGTCCTCCATCCACCTTGGGGAAACTTCTGCAAAAAAATAACAAGTACATCAAGGTGGATGAGGCTCTAGGATCAAGCCTCTGGAAGCCTATTGGGAATTCCGAGCCCGTAGGCGATCAAGGGTTGTTTACCCTAAGACGCAGCCAACAATACCTCCAAACCGTTACGGCATGGAGGTTCAGTACGAAAAGAGTAAAGCAACCGATCATGGTTGAGATTGGGACGGCCAACAACGAATCGACCCAATGTGAATAAAGACCAAGATACCTTAAGGGAAATAAAGAAATAGTGCAAGGTTGGGCCCATGTCCAATACTAGATAACATTTGGGATTAGACCCAATCCAATAAGAAGTGATGCACTTAAGTGTCATAAAGGTATTACCCAAGTCCATGTCATTGGATAAGGGTGGGTATTTTAGTGGTCTTGACCACCTAAAAATGGTAAATGCACAAGTTATGAGAGGAAATAGGAAATCCCGCGGGATTAAAGGAGTTGTATTGGAATTACGGTGGAAATTAATGTGATTTGCTTGGAATTATGGAAAATTGATTAGATTGTCTTGGAATTAGGGAGTGATTGACAACAATGCATGACTTATGTTATGAACTCTATAAATACCTTAAGCCTTGGCAACACTTAGACACAACGAAACTTGCCAAGGAGTAGGTGGTAGATGAGCGGGAGCGAGTACGACAAAGGGTAAGAGACTTACATTTATGCTTATGTCCGAGAAGGGAGGGTCATGATATGAAGAACACTTTCATCGGTTGTCGTGCCATGACTAACCTAGTACGTGATAGCCTCGGCTAAGCGGAACGGTAAAGAAGCGGACGGTGGCGAATCGGAGGATGAAGTTCACCCTATGATGGCAAATGAGTACTCACCATGCCATGTGAGTCACCGTGAACCACGAAGGGATAATGAGATATCGGGGGTTCGATCGCGACAAGTAAAATTGATGCTCGAATCCTCGAAAAGGGGAAACCTCGTATGGGGAAAGGCAACTAAGAACTGTGGATGAGTGGTTTTGATCGAATTTTGGTGCTTAATGGCATGAACCCGAGTCACTACCAAGACACGAAAATATGAAAGACCTTGTCGGGGACAAGACAAGATGCGATGTTTGCTACGGATAATTGGTGGAAAAGACCTCACCCGGGGCGAGGCATCTATGGTATGGAAAAGACCTTGCTTGGGGCAAGGCACTATGACGAGCTCGTGTAAGGACGGGCGGAATCGGACCCCTTGGCCAGGGTATATCCGGTGGCAACGTGACGAGGTCACGGTAGGAGCCAAACTTGTTCACCCCAAGGGGGAACGTATGGATGTAGGGTGCGGTCAATTAAGACCAAACCCAAAGGCACCGCGGTATGGGACGCGGAGTAGCCACCATTGGTTGACTCGAGACACGTCTCGAGCATGGTACGGTATGATATATGGCATGACTATGGTAGAGATATCATTAGGGTCACGAACATGGTGCCACGCTCGGTGTGGGCGCGGTATTCGTACGGGCACAGTCATAGGGTTATGTAAATTGTTGGTCTCTTGCTGAGTTATCAACTCATATGTGTGTTTATGTTATGTAGGCTTCAGTGAACCCGAGATCGATGGTGGTCGTGCGGAGTGAAGAAGTTACCCATGGAAGGATTGGCCGGTGCAGTCGTGTCAAACCTTTAAGTTGTTTTAGTTTTTTCCTTGTTATGTTGAATAATTTTCAATCGATGGATTGGAAATAAAGACTCGTTTTTCCCCCATTAGTTATAAATAAAGCACATGTACTATTGATTTTAAATAAACTTGTTCCACGAGGCTTCGAGTGTGAATACGTCTGGCCGACTGTTGCACATGGACCGAGCAATCGTGGGTCCAGGTCGTGACAGCAGCCCCGAGAAGTAGGGGTAGTAATCCTTGAGAAGGATCTTCCCCCGAGGAGGGAAGATAAAAATGATAAACGGGTATATTGTGAATTGCATCAAAATAATAATCACCCAACATTGAAGTGCCCGATGCTGCAGGAGATAGTATCGGCGATGGCAAAAAAAAGGCCCAATCAGAGGGACTAGATAAGGTGATCATCGATATTGGCCTAGGGGAAGGAATAACCAGGGCCAGAATTATCAGGAAAGAGCAGAGAACCGAAGGTCTCCTCCGCCAAAATTTGAAAGGGGCCTGCACGGTAGGGAAAACTGTGGGAAGGGCCGAAGGAGGCGTTTTCGAGGTCACGGTGGTCGTGCCCCGCTGAACGAGGGATGGAGTTAAGAGAATCTTCCACCTCCCCTCGTTGCGATGGAAACCCAGCCTCCTCATAATGAGGTTGTTCCCCAAGAGCGGGAAGTTTCCAGAGAGATCTATGTCATCTCCGGGGGTGTGCGGATCAATGAATCGGTCCGTTACCGAAAAAGGGCGGCCCGCAGAGAATGTGCGGATGATAAGGAATTAGTCTCATTGGTTAAATATGATGTTGCCGCAGAGCGGTCCTCCTTATGCGAGGATCCTATTACCTTCACCGCTTCTGATCGGGAAGATATTATTGACCCATGCGATAATCCTCTTATCATCACTGGGATCATTGCAGGCCATCGGGTCCACATGATCTTAGTGGACATAGGGGCTTCGTGCAATTTGATAAGGCGCGAAGTGGCCGAAACTTTGGATGCTTTGGGCCCTAACATGATCATAACCAATCTCACCCTCTGGGCATTTGACTAGAGAAGTATTATTCCATACGGGAAAATCTTGTATCCTGTCACATTGGCGGATCAACTCAAGGACAGGACCGAAGTCCTTGATTTCATTGTTGTTGAAGTTGATTTGGCGTATAACGCCATCATCGGAAGCACCGGTCTCAGTAAGTTCGAGGCGGTCCCTTCTACCTTCCATATGATGATGAAACTCCCTTCGATCAATGGAATCATATCCATAAAGGGAGATCAAGTTGTAGCAAAGCAATGTTACATGAGCTCGTTCCGAACTTTGGCACCTTTAAAAAAGGATAGGGTGGATCTACTGGAGGAACCTCCCCACCAACGGTAAGCTATGGAACCCATTGTTTTCAAGCTCATAAACTTGGTTGAGGAAGATCCAACCAAAACTACACGCATCGGAGCAAACCTTGCCCCTTCTTTTTAAGAGGAACTCATCCACTTGCTGCGAAGCCATGTGAATATCTTTGCTTGGACCCCAGACGACGTTCCGGGAATTGACCGATCTGCTAGTGAACATCGGATCAACACGGAACCCGAGGCTAAGCCAATTCGGCATAAAAGGAGGCGGTATTCGCCTGAAAAGCTCGAGGTGATCAGGACCGAAGTGAACAAACTCTTACATTCTGGGTTTATCAGAGATGTTCACAACACTGAGTGTGTTGCAAATCCCCTAGTAGTCTCCAAGGCGGACAGGAAATGGAGGATGTGCATCGATTTTACCGATGTGAATAAGAAGTGGGAGGCTAATCCTTTCCCGCTGCCTCACATCGATCAATTGGTGGATGCGGTCTCTGGAAGCACGATGATGAGCACAATGGATGCGTACTCAGGATATCATTAGATCTTCCTAGCTAAGAGTGACCAAAAGAAATCCTCCTTCATGATCGAAGATGGCCTATATTGTTATGAGGTGATGTCGTTCGACTTGAATAACGTGGGAGCGACATATCAGCGTTCGGTAAATAAAATCTTTAGGGATTTAATAGGTCATGTTATGGAAGTGTATGTTGATGACATGATTGTTAAATCCATGAATGATGATCATATTCCGTACTTGTCTCGATGTTTTGAAGTTTGCCACAAGTATAAGTTAAAATTGAATTCGAAGAAGTTTTGCTTCGGGATCCAAAGTGTTAAGTGCTTAGGATACTACGTCTCTGAGAAAGGAATAGAGGTTAATCCGAAAAAATTTCAAGCCATCATCGATATGCAGCCCACTAGGAATAAAAGACAGATCCAAAGATTGATCTGTCGGCTGGCTGCTTTGAGTAGATTTATATCAAAATCCACAGATCGAACCCTTCCTTCCTTCAGGGTACTCAGGAAAGCAAGTTCTATGGAATGGACCGAAGAGTGTGATCGGGTTTTCGCGAAACTCAAAACTTATTTAACCACTCCGCCGGTGATAGTTAGCCGACTTATGATGAACCTTTGGGTTTATATTTGGCAGTTTCTAAGGCAGCTGTGAGTGATGCCCTAGTAACCATAAGGGATGATATCCACAAGCCAGTTTATTATGTGAGTTACTCTTTGGTATCGGCTGAAACCCGATATACGACTTTGGAAAAATTCATGTTGGCGTTGAAAAAAGTCATATTCAAATTGAAACATTATTTTGAGGTCAGGAAGGTGTATGTGTACACTTACCAACCCCTTAAGGCCGTTTTGAATCAGGCTGATTTGAAGGGAAGATTATCGATATGGTCCATCAAAATTAGTTCCATCTATCTTCAATTTGTGCCCCGAAGAGCTATCAAGGCTCGTGTCCTTGCTGATTTCTTGGTCGAAATGACCCGATCGGCCATATGCATGAATCAAGAAGATGAACGATGGACTTTTTTCGTTGATAGATCGACCCTAGGAGGCAAGGGAGCCGGCATTACCTTCACTGAGGCACAAGAAGATGTAATCAATTCTTCAGTGAAATTTCTATTTCCGGGTACAAATAATATGGTGGAATACGAGGCAGTATTAGCTGGGATGAATCTATCTCGAGAAATTGGGGTAGGAAAGATACAAATGTTCTTTGATTCTAAGAAGGTTGTGGAACAGTTTGCGGGCAGATTTGATACGCATAAACCTATGATGAAGTTATTCCATGCCAAGGTCCTTGAAACGTCCAAAAAGTTCAGTGAATTTCTTTAGGTCATGTCCCACGGGAACAAAACAAGGCAGCCGGTTCATTGGCTAAACTGGCTGCAAGGATGCCTCTAGTAGAACAGGGCACGGTATTGGTTCACATACAAGACCATCCTTCGATTGATATCCCAACTACCGAACATATAGTTGAAGAGATTGGGGCCCTATCTTATGAACTTCAAAACTTAAATCCCAGTGACGTTCCGCAAGAACCCACATGGATGGATCCTTTGGTCAGGTACTTGACGAATGGCGACCTCCCGGAAGATACTTCTGAAGCTAGGAAGATTGATCTTCAGGCCAAGAGATATGTAATGAAAGCTGGTCGTTTATTTAAGAAGAGTTTTGGGGGCCCGCACTTGAGATGTCTGGCCCCCGTCAAAGCTAAGACTGTCATGACCTATGTTCATGAAGGGATGTGTGAATTACATTATGGGGATCGCTCTTTGTACCATCGTACTATCAGGGCCGGGTATTTTTGGCCAACTTTGCTTGAGGACGCTAAGAAATATATGAAGCACTGTTCTACTTGTCAATATCGAGCTTCGGTCCCGCAACAAGCGAGGGTTCCCTTGTCAGTAACCCCCTCCCTTGTGCGTTTGACAAATTGGGTATTGATATTTTGGGACCGCTTCCTATGTCAGTATGTCAACGCAAATTTTGTATCGTGGCAGTGAAATACTATTCTAAATGGATCGAAGTGGAGGCTGTGATTACGATTTCTAAGAAAGCTGTAAGAAATTTCCTATGAAGAAATATTGTAAGTCGTTTTGGCGTGCCTCAGGCACATATATCTGACAATGGAACCCAATTATGTGGAAAGACGGTTCGGGAGTTATGCCTCAAGTTAGGCATTGATCAGCATTTCTCTTCGACCGCTCACCCCCAGACCAATGGATTCACCGAAGTCTCCAACAAGGTTATCGTGAAGGAATTAAAGACCAAATTGGAGGATTGGGAGACAAATAGCTTGACCATATTTATGAAGTTCTTTGGGCTTACAGAACTACGCCCTGATTGACAACTTTGGAATCACCTTTCTCTTTGGTTTATGGCTCAGAGGCAGTTAGCTCTGTCGAAGTGGTTATTCGATCTCCTCGGATAACCTTGTATAATGAACATATGAACGATGAAAGAAAATCTATGGATCTGGAGATGATTGAAGAGAAAAGGAACGTGATTCATGCGCGCATGCAGATATATCAAAGGACTATGGAGCGGGCTCACAACAAGCGTGTTTTCCCTAGAGAGTTCTATGAAGGTGATCTTGTTCTCAGAAGCGTCCAAGTGCAGCGGAATGTAGGAAAACTTGGCAGAAACTGGGAGGGACCCTATCGTATCCTAAAAAAGTTGGAAGATGGAGCTTACAAGCTTGAAACGTTGATGGCAATGAGATCACTCGAACCTATAATGTCATGAACTGGCAACAATATTTATTGTAAACTCTGACTATCAATGACATTACCGAACCAAAAAAATGCTTTTTATTCATGAAATGATTACAAGTACATAATGCAAACTATTTCTATGTGGCTGGAGGGCCGGAATCATAATGCAAACGTTTTTGCCAAATATCATATGTTTCAAGCCCAATCTTTACACTCCAATTCTCAAATTATATGCGAGACCCAGTCAAGAGAGGCCCGATCATATACTTAAGAGAATATGTGAAGCTTCAAGCAACCTTAGGGGAATGCGGAGAAGGTGTGTCAATGCCTCTTGTTGGGCCCAAGGTTAGTCTTATTCGTTAGTCGTATTGAACGGTTACCGAACTAATCAAATAAAAATAAAGGAAATTTGGTATTAAGGAAAGAGAAGGTCACAAAGCGACGAAATACAAAACGGACTAGTCTTAACGCTATGTCCTAATCTACTTTTCGTTTCACTTTACCCTCCTCATCGGTCCGGGTCCTGAGCTCCTCCAGTCTCCTCTCTCGATCCTCAATGATCTCATTGACTGACTTTTATATCAAGTCAAATAATGGGAAATTATGATCATTGGCCAGAGGATCCTCCTTCAAAACGAGCATTTCCTGGAATTCCCCATCCTTCGTACGGGGATCAACCTCCTCCCAGCACCCATCTTCGAGGTCCAAGCCAAATTGTAAGGCAACCTGGCCCTTCATGTTCTCTAGGTATTGGGCTATGGAAGACTCGCAGATGTTGTCCGCTAAAGAAAAAACCAGAGGCGATCGGGCGAAGACAACAAGCGCTTCGCGGACCAACCCCTCTACGACGGACTACACCCTGAATAAGTCTTCCTTCAGGGCTGCCTCTACCTCCTTGGATCGAAGTATGAGTTGGTCATTTTCCTCAGAAACTACCTTGTTATGGGACTCCAACTCCTTGTTTTGGATCTGGGCTTCTCTAAGTTTGCTCTCGAGCTCATAAACTTGGGAGGTTAGGAGCGAAATGCTAGTACCAACTCCTAGCAGCTCTTTGACCAGCCGCTCACTCTCCTCCCGGACCTACACGAGGTTTTTGTGTTTTATTTCCACTTGCCTTTGAGCTAAGGTAAGCCTATCCATCGTTTCCTGGGACCCCGAAGCATTGCTTCGGCCCAGCTGAACCACTAAAGCCATAGTAAGGCCTTTCCTGGCAATCTGTAATAATTTTCAAATGAAGTTAGAGTTAGAATCAAAATATATAACAAACTGTAAGATCAGTCATTTTTCACTTACCACTACCAGGGAATCTAGAAAATTTCCAACCATCTCAGGGATCGGGGCTTCGACCGGGGAGGGGTTTTTCCTTTCCAACATCCTTGTTATGGTCCCATTTTAGGGGGTACCAACAGTCGTCCGGTTAGTTTAGCAAACGAACTCGGTTCTGATTTGTTTTTGTTGTGGAAGACGATTAAAAACTGGAAATAAAAGGTGATACGGCGATGTATAGTAGAAACCCCAGGAATTGGGGTGAAAACCGCTTGACTAAGAGCAGATAATACTCTTAGCCTATTCACTAATCAAATAATCTGTAATGAATACAACATAGGCTTAATGAAAATGACAATGAAAAGAAAGCAGTAAGAACTCCGGCAGGGTAACGGCCTGTTCTTAGGCGTCCAAAAGGTCCTGCAATTTCTGTCGTCGTGCTTTGTATTTATAGAGTTAACGGCGTGTGTAAATCACGCTCTGTGACCGCCTCTGACAGGTTTGTTAGAGGTTGTTATCGCGGGATGTAAAACGAGGTTGGGACCGAGGCGTGGTCTGCGTAATCGGGCCCGAGGCGTGGTAAACGTGTGGAGGCCCGAAGCGTGGAAAACGTGAGTCTATAACCGTTCGGACCGAACCAAGGAGCCAGTTACCAGAAAACGCTTTATTTCGCCTAAGGTTATCTTCGGTCCTCTCGTTAAACCTCGGGCCGCTTTTCCTTAAGTGTGCAAATGGGCTGCAAGAATTCGTTTCCACCATTTGAATTAGCCCAATAATTAATGGGTCTTGCCCATCACAAGGTACCCGGTCCTAAAGTTCACATCACTAGCCCCTCGGGCTTGATTGCCATCGTAGAGGTGATACAAGGCCGATCACATGATGTCTGCACATTCATGAGAACATGGGACCGTACCTGTAGGTAGTGAGCGTCCAAGGGACCGATCTTTCCCTTAGTGTAGGAGTTAATTGCGTTTAAAACTAAATAACGTATATTTGAGTTATAGTTTTATCATTGTTATTCTTTAAATATTAATATCCCGATCTGCGCCTCTTCACATTCGATAGTTCAAGAGGCGTGATGAGTGCGCTTTGTACTGTCACTGTCTTGGGCAGTATTACGTGGCGGCTCACCATTGGCTGGGAGATTAATATTTAAATCGGGATTTTGANTCCATGGCCCTGTTAAATAAACCAGGATTGCGTCCCAGATTAGGTTCGCAATCCTTCAACGCACGCATGCTCTCCAACTCCCTGGTGAGCTCATCAATTCGTCGTTGCATCTGCTCCTGATCATTTCCAGGAGCGGGAGTTAAAGCTCTGGCTGGGGGAGGAGGAGTAGACCGATATCTAGGTCTTCTCATTGTTACACCACGCCTGATGATTTCTTCATCATCAGTACTGCGCTCGTCAAGATCACTCTCGTATCCTCTGCTTTTGGGAACAGGGCTTGAAACAGCCGGTGGTTCTGTTCCACTTCTCTACGACGTAATTTCCAGTACCACCTTCCTGGCGACAGCTTCCAGATCATGTAAAGTGAATGTTGGTACTGGGAGACTGTCGGGAAGCACATCACTATCATTTGTTGGAGTTCCAGTCGCCATGCCTTTGATTATCCTATCCCTGGTAGAAAACTCAAATGGGATTGGAGAATCGTCCCCACGGACGGCGCCAAACTGTTATGGTCTCTTTTTAGGGGGTACAAACAGTCGTCCGATTCGTTTAGCAAACGAACTCGGTTCTGATTTGTTTTTGTTGTGGAAGACGATTAAAAACTGGAAGTAAAAGGTGACACGGCGATGTATAGTGGAAACCCCAGGAATTGGGGTGAAAACCACTTGACTAAGAGCATATTATACTCTTAGCCTATTCACTAATCAAATAATCCGTAATGAACACAGTAGAGGCTTAATGAAAATGACAAGGAAAAGAAAGCAGTAAGAACTCCGGCAGGGTAACGGCCTGTTCTTATGCGTTCAAAAGGTCCTGATATTTCCGTCGTCGTGCCTTGTATTTATAGAGTTAACGGCGTGTGTAAATCACGCTTTGTAACCGCCTCTGGCAGGTTTGTTAGAGGTTGTTATCGCGGGATGTAAAACGAGGTTGGGACCGACGCGTGGGCTGCGTAATCGGGCCCGAGGCGTGGTAAACGTGTGGAGGCCCGAAGCGTGGAAAACGTGAGTCTGTAACCGTTCGGACCGAACCAAAGAGCCAGTTACCAGAGAACGCTTTATTTCGCCTAAGGTTATACATCGGGCCGCTTTTCCTTAAGTATGCAAATGGGCTGCAAAAATTCGTTTCCACCATTTGAATTAGCCCAATAGTTAATGAGCCTTGCCCATCACAAGGTACCCGATCCTAAAGTTCACATCAATCCTGTAATCTTCCAAAATGGTTCCCCTTCCGGTCCGGGGCATTTTTACAACGTCCACCAATTCTTGGATAGCATCCCCGACCGAAGATGGAACGACGTTGGCACGGTCCGCCTCCCCAATAACTATCCCCTTCTTCGGGATAGGAGCTGCTGCATGGGGAATCTTCGACCTTCCCTTTTTCACAGGCTTCGATGGCCCCGCTTCTGCGTCATCCCTCTTTCTCCTGAGGGGAACCGGAGGTCGGGAAATGTTCTCCCCCAGATCTTGGGTCGAGAGAACATCTTCAACATTCATGGCCCCCTACAACAACAGCTGTATAGTGTTACACCCTACCAAAAATGGTTCCCTATCCTATGCAAGGCGAGTAAACTAAGAGATTTAAGTCTTTTGGCAATCGTTGCCCCTACCTCAGCTACAGGATGAGGGCCCGATTCACTACTGATGGAACCTCCCGCAGACAAAAACGAACCCGCAGGTGTGAGTGGAGCCGACCCCGAAGTTGTTTATTGGACATATTTGGGAGCCCCAGATCTAAAAGCTAACCTTGCTTTGGCTACTGCGGTCCTCCCTGCAAGTCAGGACTAGACATCGTCTCTGTAGAACCTGTTGAGAAAACCGATGAGAATCATAATAAGTAAATTAATACATAACCACACGCTATACCCGATTCCTCCAACGAGTCGGAACCAAAGAACATGCCCTTCGGGGGGGAGCATAGGCCCTACCCGCTACACCTATTCCTAACAACTTCTTCTCCCTAAGGATGTCTATGCGCTTAAGGCACTTCTCATGGGGAGGGAACATTGCTATTGTGTTAACAATATCGGTGTGCAAAGGGTTATACTTATTCCTATCTAATTTACCAATAAGTTTATACGCTATGGTGGGCTTAATCTCTAATAAGTCATCCTTCGGGACCCGGATCCACACATAACAAGTTTCCCAGTTATGAAGGGAACCCTCCTTATCAACGAGGGTGCAATTTGCAGTGCGGACCGCTATATAATACAACTTGAGAATCCCTAAGAGTCCTCTACCCTTTCGGGACCCGACCAAATGTAAATTAAAAAATAACTTTAATGTTGGTTCTATGCCTTGTTTCCTACAGTAAAAAATGAACGCTACAATGTAGACGTAACTACCAGAAAACATAACATAGGTCTGGCATCTAATATCCCGAAGAACGGCATCTACAAAGGGGTGTAGCGGAAATCTCAAACCGCTCTTCAGGGACGCATAACTCATTGGTATGGAGCCAGGAAGAGTAATAATCTCCACAGGGAGAAAGCAATGAACATCTTTCTTTCCCCACATAATCGGATAATGGGCAGTGATTGAGAATTTAGCCATAATTTCCACAACATCTATTTCAGAAACTACAGGGTACCTAGCTTTACGAGGTGCCATTGATTACATTGAGAAATTGAAAGGAAGGAGATTTAGCGATGAGGAACAACAAACACAGCACAAAAGAATCGCTTCAAGAAATTTTTCGCAAGCGGGAAATAGGAACGATAGTGAATAGTGGGTGAAACCCTAAGTATTATATGGTTTTATTAGCCAATAATAAGTTGACACGCGTCCTGACACAGGCAACGGCCGTTTGACGTTACGCTTTACGTCAGAAAATCAAGCCAAATGTGAAGAGGTGCTACTTATTTTAATATTTAAAATCAAACTTTCATGTTATAGCCTTTTAAAACTTCGAATTTCAACGCATTCCACAAGTATAGGATCGGTCCTAATGACATATTTTACTAACCATTCGGGTACGGTCCCCTCCACAGACGATCGGGCCACACGCCCGACGTGCCAAATAAACAATAATCGAGCTTATATCACATCTACGATCACAATAAAGCCCGAGGGGCTATTGATAAAAGCTTCGAAACCCGGTATCGTGAATCTGTGGAGGCCCAAAATAGTTTGGGCCGGCCCATGTAACAAGAGACGAACTTATGCAACCCGAGATCCATAATTTAATCCTAACACAATTACGTAAAGGGGCCCGAAGGTCCAAACTTAAAAAAGGCCCGAATACTTGACATGACCGAAGGTAAGCTGCCAATTGTCATGTCACTCTTTGGGGACCGATCCTAAGGATCGGTCCAGCGGTTACAGGCAGTTAATGAGTAGTGGGATGTTACTCCACATTCAATGGTGGCATTAAGACGTGCAAGTGGCGGTTACAGGAGGCAAACTACACGTACTATCACGCCCATAAATATGAGAGGGAAGACTAGCTCAATGGGACCCTCTATGTGTGCAATACGGGCTGCTACTCTGGTTTTTCCTCTGTTGCGTATTTGCTTTTAGCCTTTGTCCTTTTCTTTAGCCTTCGATCTTGTGTAATCATCACTGCTTAATCGATTAATCGACTAAGAGCCATTTACGCTCTTAATAATGTGGTTTTTTCTCCTTTCTTACGGGGTTTTCCACGTTTAAATTGTCGTGTCGTTCACTTACTTACGTTTTACAATCGTTTTCCATATTATAAACAAATTATAACCGATTCGATTCAATGTGAACCTGTTGACTATTAACACCCTGGTCTTTTAGACCATAACAAATAGGGACATAAAGATTACCACAATTCGACATCGTACCAAGAATCGTATAGCTCCGATACCACTTTGTTGAAGGATGTTGTTAAATATCTTCTTATTAACCAATAAGACTAAAACTTTGAATAAAGGCGGAAAATAAACAAATTAATCAAAGTGGAATAATCTTCTTAAAACAACAAGATGAAGAAAACTTCGAATCAAGGCGGAGAATGAATATAATGAACTTTTCTTTTATTATCTCATATTCTTCTCTCATTCATTCTAATCTTAAACATTACAATAACACATATTTATAGAAATCCTAATATAAGAAGTTACTAATCTAAAAGACATGAATTTTCATAAAAGTCATAACCTTTCAATCTAACTTTAACCTATAACCATATTATTTAATTATCTAAACTTTATTTTATTATTTTAATTTACTAGTTCAAGTTGACATTTCAACACCCCTTTGTTGAGTGGGATTAACTTAGCTCGTGGGAAACGTACCTTCTTGCTTGCACTTACGATCAAGAATAAATTAGGTTTCCTTGATAGATCGTTTCTACGGTATGACTAATACACATGGAGAGGTCTGAATAGGTACGAATGATGACACCCCAATCGCGATCATTGGCATGGAATTTCTATTGGTGGTAAGTCTCTTTGTCTCTTCGTATTATCATTGAAAGTGTTTTTTTCTCATCCATTCTAGGTTTGATCCATGTATAGACACATTATCATTTTTATCTCGTAATCTATGTTGTTTTAAATGATCATCTTATCGTATATCCGGATCCATATAGTGTTGAAAATTTTAACCTAATCTTTTGAAATTTTAAGTAAACTAAACTAGTTTGTGTAAATATAAAGGTAAGAACACACATATTTAAAGTGGTATCCGATTACATTATCTTGGCTAATATACGATCGTTTCAACAATCAATGGTCAACCACCTGCAATATTTTATTTAGTATCAAGTTGTAATGTTCACACACAACCAAAAAAACTAAGCACAAACTAAAAAATAAAGCACATGAATTAAAAAAGCTAGAGTAAATGTTAGAAATTTCTCAGTAATTTCTTTCTAATTCGTAGTTTGTTCAAGATTTGTAGATCTACCAATACCTCAATCTGCTTCACAAAACAAATATATGAAGTTATGAGTTTCTTACACCTAAGAAACTAGATCAATAGCCTCTAAACTCAAGGCAAACTAGTCAGTAAAACACATGTATTAAATCATATCTCAATAGATCTACTCAGGAACACTTTGTGTATGCCAAGAGTTTGAGAAATAAAAAGATATTCTTAGGCAAAAGATTGTTCAATATCGTAAAGTGAAGCCTCAAAGCCAAATATTAGACCAATAGAGTTCAAGAATGTTTAACAATAAATTTAAAAATGTAAAGAACAACAATATTATGAAAGTTCAGAGCCAAAAACTATGCAATAGCTTTGAAGACATTAATCAACGAACACTTACAGCCAAAACTTAGGTAAAAGCGTTCTACAATAAATATCAAAGTAAAGAATGCAAGAAATAAGCAAGAATCAAGAGAAGAGAAAACTCTGTAACATTAAGTCACTTTAGGCTATCTGTAACTTTGTCCGCACCCAAAATCATTAACGCCGTATAAATGTCTCTACACATCATCATTGTCTCACATCCAAATTATATTTTATTTTTACTTCTAAAATTTCACACTCATCCACATTATTTATTTATCTTTTATCCACATCATCTTCTCTCTCAAAATTTCATTTTATCTTTCTATCTCTATAATTTTATTTATTTACTATTCAATTTATCAATAAATATTACGTTTTAATTTTAATATTTAAAATTTTGATGATCTCGATGATTAAACATTATATTTTTTAAGACATATCGTTGTATGTAATATATTTCAATGTTTCATTTGTATTTATTTTCAATGTTTCGTACTAATTTTTAATATTTCGATTTCGAAATGATCTAATTTTATCTAAAATTACATATTATCAAAATAATTTCGAAATGATAATTTTATATTATCAAAATAAAATTATAAATTTTATCATATTTATATTAATATATTTATTTATTAAATTATTAAAAGTTGTATTTTTAAATAAATTTTAAAAAAAAATTAATAAATGATGAACAGTAATTCCACGACAAAGGACAACCATGTCGTGGAACATATATATCTGTAGAGGTTTGGGCGCTTACGTAACCATAAACATCCACGTGGAGGAGAGAGGGGCGAACAAGACCGTATTTCCATACGGCCTTGTCCGCCGCTGAAGATAGTCTTATATATTAAATGACCATGGCTAATTATAGGCGTTGGTCATTCTTGCTCATTCTCATTTAATCATTAATGCCCAAATAAATGATAAAATGATTGGCAATAATCGCAATCACATTCAACATATAGAAAGTAAACCTAATGTTGAAAATTTGTATTATAGTTTCTTAAAGTTGATGGTTCTCTCAAGTCTTTTGATTGTGGGCCATGAAAATGCATGAAAAATTTGTCCATGAAAGCTTTACTTTACAAATGACTACTCTTTAATGTTTTTAAAGCCGACTTAATTTAATGTTGGAATGTACTCGAATATAACGTATAAAAAGAAAGAGATTACACTATTTGATTTAGAATCCTCAAGTCAAACCAACTGATAAGTTAGACTAGACAATTCAAATCGGTAACCAATCAATTTCATGAATTCGAACTAATATCCAACAAGGTAACTCGGGATTTTTTTGCTCCTATATTATGTTAAGTTTTTGGAGTATAATCAATTTCATATGAGAAGTGTACTAATATATAATGCTAGGAAATAGATCATATTATAAAAGATTTGAAGAAATCAATTATTATTGTACACAATCCTTCTTATAAATCATCCAAATTTCTTCGCACTTCCAATATATCACATTATTCATATTTCAACATACTTTGTAGACCATTCGGCTCCGACGGAACGGAGTTATACAGTCGGCATGGCCGTTAATGCTGTCCAGGCAATGAAATCCCAATTTTTGGTATGTGTGAATGTGATGATAATATGTCCTGACTTGACAGTGTATTCTTACATAGATTGCATTAATATATATTTGTGACACCACACGGTTGCATTCTTGGAGAGAATTGCAACTCCATTACTGAAAAATCTTGCTCCGGATCAATGGTCGATGTTACTGTGTATCCCGTCTTTTCGTCTTCCCCTGCAGTTGCTATCCCATGTGCAGCCTGCAAGATACTCCGACGTCGTTGCACGGTGAATTGCATCTTAGCGCCTTATTTCCCGCCAACGGATCCTCTCAAGTTCACTACTGCTCATCGTGTTTTCGGAGCAAGTAACATAGTTAAGTTGTTGCAGGTAAACTGAAAGTGGGAAAACTCGATAAAAATTTTGTGTTTTCGAGATCACGTTGAAATATTGTCTCTTCTCGGTTGTGGATATATAAATATTCTAATTTATAATATAAGTGGCATTATAAGTAATCGACTTGGCCTAATCTTTTCAATGTGATTTACTTCTCTTATGGACTAGGCTACACCGACACTATTTCGACACATTATATTTTGAATTTCTATAGATCCGGTTTAGGTTTGAAGATGGTTTTAGTTTGTATTGCAGGAACTCCCGGAAATACAACGATCGGATGCGGTGAGCAGTATGGTTTACGAAGCAAATGCTCGGATAAAGGATCCAGTTTACGGGTGTGCTGGTTTTATATGTATGTTGCAGAAGAAGATTAACGAGCTTCAATTAGAGTTGGCTAGGGCTCAAGCTCAAATGCTTAATATGCAATGTCAAAATGAAGAATTGAGTGATTTCATCATCAAATGTATAATCCCTCCATTCGAAGAAAATTCCGAATTATTTACCGATGACATGATCGAATCTTTTGACGGGCTATTGGAGTTTGGAGTTTACGAGTAGAAGACTTGAAGATCTTGTAATAAAACCACTTTCTTTTCTATCAAAGATCGAGTTTCTATTTACATCTAAATTACTTTTTCGCTAAAAAATGACAATTTAAGTACAAAATTTATGGCATTATTTATCAAAAATTATGTGTTTTTATGATGTCATGTTTAAATAATGCTAAGTTTGAAATGCTGGAACCGAAACTATCAAACTATTAGCATTTTCTTATCATTTTTCTCATTTGTAAACCTAAATTAAATGTGAAGATTACATTAAACAAATAAAAATGTATGATATAATGAATATGCAGTGTTCTGATTGTCCACTTTATTAATATTATTATTACATTTTTTATATACATTCCAATGAAAATCCAATTTGTTTAATAATAAATGTCTTTATTTTCTTAATCTAACAACATTACCAAATTTTTTATTATTACATTGACTTTTGGGCAGTGATGTTATTGCGGCCTTGATAGGTTTATTTATCCACATCCCGACAGGAGAATTGTATGCATTTATTGGTAAGAATAAATTAGGCTCCGATTCCCACATAAGATACAATGATGCTGGTTGCATATGAGTCAAGTTGGTTAACCTCGAGTTTGAGCTCATTTTTCGAATAGAACCTTGAAACTCGAAATTTATAAGGAAATAAGATGAGTCGATTCATGTATCAATAATATTAGTTAATTTAAATATTAAATTCGAACTCGAGTCGAATCAAACATTGAATCAAAGATTTTTCGATTTTCGAACCAAAACAGAACATTGTCTATTTAGAGTTAAACTCGAATCTTAAAAAACACTAAGTTTGTTTCAATTCATTTAGAACCCTATTCTTAACTTGAGCTAACACAATGTGAGTAGAGGAGTCGTACTGCATCGATAATAATCGTATTTGTAAATCAGTACTAGAGTGATATCAAATAGAGATTTCATAGCACCATTATGTAATTTTATTAATTAGTCTAAATATTTGAGTTTCATATTTCAACTAAGAAACATTATTTTCTATACTTACTCTTTGACTCTTTATGCCTCATGACTTGTTTAAATATGACAATTAGAAATATTAATGTGTTTAGTATAAATCAAATATTAATTTAAAATGCAATCATGAGAATGCAAAAACTACTATATGGTGATAATAGGTTTCTCTAGTTTCAGCAAAAGATACTTTATGAAATTTCATTTTATCCTTATTAAATTTAAGTTTTAACCCACAATTTTATTTGCTTCATTCCATTGGATTTAATATTCAAAGAATTATGAGGTTTGTGATTTTTCGGTGATGTGAGTTTTTTTTTGAGGAAATGGTGTCTTTGGTCCTCGTAGTTTGATTATTTTGGCAAATTTACTCCTCCAAGTTTATTTTGATATTTTCAGTCCGCGAATTTTGGACATTTTGCAAAATCGGTCATCATATTTTGGAATATTTGGCAAAATCGATCCTCAAATTTCATATTTAGTCCTCCAAATGAAATCGAACAAAACTGATCCTTGTAGTTTTATCGTAGTGGCAAAATTAGTTTTCATATTATATATAAACGAAAATGACAAATTACAAATTTCGGGGACCAAATTTGCCATATACATAAAATTTTGGGGACATAATTTGCCAAATGTGGTAAAGTATGAGGACTAATTTTGACACAAATAAAATTAAGGGATTTAATCTGCAACAGTTGTCAAAGTATGAGGACCAAAATTGCCAAAATAGAAAATTACGAGGATCAAATTTGTTTTTATAGGAAAACTTGCTTTATGTTTTAACAATAAATATGTTTTGTATTTCTTGGAGATATATTTAATGAATTATAATGAAATAAAAAACATTAGTTAAAAATAATTATTTAAAAACAATTTTAAAAATCGCGATTATGATCCTACATCACTTATATTTTTCCAACATTATTCTAAAAATGCCCATTATAGTAATTGACTATATGATAGTTTATACGGCACTGACTAGTTAGATCAACACGATATGATACAACTCAACTCGATTCGACTTAGCAAAATTGTAAGATTCGGATTTTCGACTTGTTTTCGAATTTTTAAATAAAACGATATTAAATAAAATATATAAACAAATAAATAAATATTAGAATTTATTGAAGGTTGCATAAACTTAAGTCTAAAACTAGAAATATTTGTCAATTTATTTTATAAAAATAAGTATCACTCATCGATTCTATTATCTGCCAAAAAACAACTTTCCGTTCGATCATCACTTGCAAATATAATTTACAAGTAGATCGACTATATAATAAAGTTAAACTAAAGAATAAATCAAAACAACATCATTTAGTGTCAGATGTCAAACATCGGAGCAAGTTGGGAGTCTGTCTCTGACACGGATGCGTGTGAAAAATTGAAGAGTTTGCATAAACGATAATAATGTAGTAGTGTGAAATGGAAATGCAAAGAATTTGTAGGAGTCATCCCGTGGAAATACACATGCAACATAAAGCTCAACGCGTAGCGCAGTCATTGTGCTCTTGACTTGAGTTTCCGTTTCTACTTGGACCCATTTATTACAAATTGCAAATAAGTCCCCAAAATATTAAAAAATAATATAGCAAGAATGCGAAGTTTCAAAATTATTAAAGATTGGTCTAGCAGTATATTAAATAATTTTTTGTTACAGTTTAACAATATAAATACGAGTCTATTTTTGCGATTTTTTGTATACTTTTACTTTTTAAAAGGAAAAATTTCAATTTTAGTCTCTCTAATTCAAAGCAAAATCAATTTGCATCCCTCTTTTTTAAAAATATGAAATTAAGTCCTTCAATTTCATTATAATATCAATTTTAATCTAAAATTACAAATATACCCCTTAACTTAAATAATGAGTTTGTTTGGTTCAACTTTTTAAAAATTGCGGTGTGGTGAGGTGTGGTGAGATGTGGTGAGGTATAGTGAGGTGTGGTGAGATATGATGATCGTGAATTTTTAAGTATGTTTGGTAAGATTGCGATATTATGATCGTGATTTATGTAAAAATACTAATATACCCTTATATATATAAAATAATAAATATAATTATATTATAATTAATAGAAGTAAGGGTAAATGAGTCATTTCTAAAATCACGATGAGGCCACAGCTGGTTTTAATAGTTGTGATGATATCGTGATTTTTTAAAGATTATCACATCGCAATTAACCTTATGTTTTGTGCGCATTAAAAAAATCACGATTTCAACATCTCACCGCACCTCACCGCTGTTTTAATAGGGGTACCAAACAAACCCAATATTAACCATGGTTAGTAATATTTTAAAAAAGTTTCCCCTCCCAAGAACCCTAATATTTCCAGGAAGAGATGCCGCNAAATTGCACAAATATAGAGATATTTGATCTCATTATGGATGAACTCAAAGCTGTAAATTTAAATGCACATGCATATTTGATGAAGATACAACCATGGTATTGGAGTCGAGCTTTTTCTCAAAAAGTTCTAGATGTGACATTCTTCTAAATATTTTTTGTGAAATCTTCAACCACGTGATAGGAGAGTGTCGTGATAGGCCAATCTTATTCTTATTGGAGTACATTAGGAATCTCATGATTGTAAGAATGCAAATGAACATGGAGAAATCAGAGAAATGGAGTGGTAGACTTTGTCCTTGAATAACTAGACTCTTGCTAATCTTTCTGATAAAGGTAACAAAAGTAAATGCATTGCATCAGATAAAAATAATTTCTCACATGTTATAGGAGAGGAGATGCATCTTGTTGATCTCCAAAAACGTTATTGCACTTGCCGCCGTTGGGCATTGACTGAAATTCCATGCAAACATGCTTGTCGGGCAATTACACAGTCAGATAGACAAATAGAGGACTTCGTTGAGGAATGGTATACAATACATCAATATAAAGTTTGCTATTCTAAGGTAATTATATTCATATCAAATATTATAATTATTTTTTGTTCTCTATACATGCAATTGTTTTGTTCAGTCCATAATTGGTGTTCCATCACGAGATCTTTGGCCAAAAGCTGATGGTTTGCCGGAACCAATGCCACCTAGAAAAAAAAGTAGCAAGAGAGGTCGTCCACGAACTGCTCGGATGAAGGAACCTGGAGAAAAATCGAAAAGATATTCGAATATGTGGAGAGGTAAAAAAAGAGTATTTCATTGCACTAAATGTAAAGACGTCGGTCATACCAAACGTACATATTCTAATAAGGATTTGGAAGCAATAATTACACAAGAGGTACATTCACACATGTGATATGCAATTTCTTATACCATTTTTGTCTTTTATAATCTTCTTTATTTTGTGTAGTCTAATGAATAGATTGGAAATGTTGGGACAACACATATATCTTTTAGCCGTCCTTTGAATATTCCAAAAAATAAGAAGGCGTACTTAATGAAGTGATGGAGAATGATGCAGTACCACAATTTACTTATTGTACGGGAAAATTTAAACAATGAAGCATTTTGAATTATTGATCTTTTTTGCTCTTTTGAAACTTTGATATTCTTAGTGATCTATCAAACTTATTTTATTGCATGATTTGTATTAGCAATGTGTTACTTGACTATTTTTCATGTTTATACTTTATAAGTTCAAAATATTTATCGGATAAAAGTCTATTTTGTTGATCTCATTATAAAATATTGGACTGTTTAGTTTTATCAATAGACCATTAATTTAGAGAATCTTTTTCAACGGGATTATAATGTGTTATTGGAAGGAGAAAACATTTTAAAAGTATATCAAACCGTGGTTCATATTATTTAAGTTAAGGGGGTATATTTGTAATTTTAGATTAAAATTGATATTATAATGAAATTGAAGGACTTAATTTCATATTTTAAAAAAAGATGGACGAAAATTGATTTTGCTTCGAATTAGAGGTACTAAAATTGAAATTTTTCCATTTTTAAAATAAAGTCAAATACAAACTCCACTTTATTAATAATGCATTAAAAACATTAATGCACTAAGCCAATTCTAAATTATTTTTTATATTTGGATATCAAATATATATTTATAAAATTTAGAGAACATAATATTTATGTATTTCAAAATTTCAGGAATAAATGTGACTAATAACGTATGGTTCTATGAATCACATTATAAAATGTTATGTTAAATCAATTAAATTAAAAAAATTATAGTTTCAAACCCATTAAGCAAGGCAAGAACTATGTCGGTTTTCAGCTATGTGGCACCGACTCGATACAATTCAATATAACTAAACTCAACTCAGCAAAATTTGTAAGTCGCATTTTCGATTCGATTCAAATTTTTAATAAAAAATAACATTGAACAAAGACAAAATAGATAAATAAATATTGAAATTTATTTAAAGTTGCATAAACTTTATAATTCCACCATCTCCTAAAAAAGATACATCTTTCGATCCATAACAACATCGTAAAATCACATATCAATGAAAAGAAATCGAATTAATGACGAAGTCAAAACAATGTCAATTTACGTGATGCGTCAAGAAAAATAAAATGTCGATAAAAACAATATTTCTTTATTTTATTATGGCTTCACTTTACATTACAATATATCACAATCCCAAGGTAGAAAACAACCAACTTAAACATCTAAAATAGAAGAGTTGTGAATCTAATCATAATACAACAGCATTTGGTTTCTCAGGAGTTTCAATATATACAACAAAACCCTAAATCTTTTCATATATAAACCTTAAGACTCACTGTTCATTTTTGCTCGTTTTTTTGGCAGTGCTAAATCATCATCATCCGTATCGACGGAACTAGTTACTTCAGATGGTTTTGTTTTCTCGATCTCCATCTTCCTTTGCTGTTCGAATATCATCTGAAGTTGTCGTCCTTGTTCTTCGATTCTAAGTTGCAGAGCCCTTTGAATCTGAAACCAAACATTCGGCGCGATACATTTCGAATCGTGACGTTTTAGAGGAAGGAGTTATGTACCTCTAGCTGTTCATGAAGTTGTTTTTGTACTTCCATTTGAAGCTTGAGTGCTTCGGTAATGCCGATTGTTCTGTCGAGAAAATCAGATAGTAAGTGTATTGCTTATGTTCTAAAGGAGGAGAATGAAGCTTACGCCTTTGCGTCTAGTGACGTTGAATCTGATGTAGCACTGATCTTCTTCTCTGAAGTTCCTGCAATGAATTACATTGCTTGAATGTACGAGGATGTTTGTTGAAATTATAGAGTGACCGAAATTATGACGGGAGATTACACGGTAAAATACTTGAAGAAGTCATTTAGTATGGTACTCATTTACAGTTATAAACCAATCAAAAATTCAATGTGAGACAATTTGATATTTCAACAACCTCCAAATCCAAATACATGACAAATTTGGATTTGCGAATTGAAATGAACCGAAATCTTTTGGTATTAATAATCACGATTTTGACCGAACCAACTCTAATACCAAGTCATTTAGTATAATACACTTTCCTTATTATAAACTTAATCACACATACTTTTCTAATCAATAGAGGATGAAGTAAATAAGGATTTTGGCTGAACAACATCTGATACCAGGTTGAAATTATAGAGTATGGCTGAAATTATGAAGAGAGTGTACACAAATATAACGTATAAGAGAAGGAGGTCACACCGTAAAAGATTTGAATAAGTCATTTACTATGGGACAATTTCAACATTGGATTTTGGATGAAATTTGGATTGATTTATAAAAAGGAACGAGTACTATAGTAAATGACTTATTCAAGTATTGTACTGAGTGATCTCCTCCCCTTATACGTCATATCCATGCGCACTCCCATCGTAATTTCAGTCGGACTCTATAGTTTCAACATTGTTCTTCCTGGAATTTCCCATTTAACAAAGTAATGCAACTTAGCCTAAGGGAAAGGAATTGTTCAACCAGAAACAAAGTAAAATTTACCTTCAGAAAAATCGGATTTGAATCGTGCAGTTCGGTACTTCTGAAAAAATTGCTCGAGTAGTTAAGCATTCTTGAGACATATAAGATAGAATACTTGCTATACCTGTAAGTGGCTTTTGACATGATAAATAGTTAAGCCTTCGAGGTTCATGAGCTTCAACACACCCTTCGGTGTTGCTCCTGCGATTTACGAATCATAAATATTTTCGACGTAAAATGGAGTTTTGTATACTCACTTTCACTGCCTCCAAGCTTCTTCACTGCATCGACAAATACCTCATGAAGTTCTGGAGTCCATCGCATTCTAGATTTCGCCGAATTTGCCGTTGGAGACACGATTCCGGTACAATCATTTCCAGTTCGTAAAGCATTATCTTTTTCAAGAATCTGCACATTTTCAGGCTTAAATTTCCAGTGAAAACATTTGAAACGCATAAAACCGAACAAAAAACAGTAAGAACTGACCTTAGAATCTGGATCAGGGAAATTAAGATCAACAAGAAGATCACTTAAGTTTAAATTAAGATCATCATCACCCATAAACAACTGATCTGCCCATTCTTGCCATTCGGCTTTCTCCGAATCATCTTCTAACGAAATGACTTCATTAGAAATATTAATTGAACCAGACAAGGGAACTTGAAGAGAGTTTTCAATTCCATCAGCATTCCATGAGAAAGGAAACGTCTCCCCGGCATCTAATCGTTTAGATTGCTTAAAAGACCGAATGGGATCAGAGTAAGACTGATCATCTCGTGGTTTTTGGTCTTCTAATAGATTTTTTGTACCAGGCAACTCAGACTGATGTCCAGATTCAGAGTAAAGATTAGATGAATGAATACAAGTTAAAGTTACCAAATACGGAAAATTCGGTACATTGTTTACCGGTTTAAGAGCAAGAGAAGATCTCATCTCAATTGAGGCTTTTTTAGAGGAACCCTTGATAAGATAAGCGGGAGGCATAGCTTTTACTGAGATGTTGAAGCACTTTTAATGATGACCTAAAGACCATACAAATAATTTAACCTTCTAAAACTCAACAATTCAGGACTTCCACAGAACAGCAAATTTAAGATGTTTGAAAAAAGAATCAATAAGAACGAATTCAATTCCAATAAGAAATCAAGGGAAAACCCTATATCAATTCAAGTAATTTACGGCACGATAGAATATCTACCAAGCCAAAATCCCCATTTCAATTCAAGCAATTCACGAAACTATAGAATTGCGTCCAAATCAATACTCCCGAGATCAATACAACTAGTAATCAAAACGGTGAATGCCCAATTTAGTATGGAAGATCTTTAAACCTTTAAGAATCTAAATCAATAACACACAACGCAAACAAGAAAAAATCGTAGAATTGGTTTATAAAAATGTGTTTTTACCATAATTAGAGGATGAAACTGGCGAAGGCGAAAGGAGCAGCATTTTGTATGACAGAAGAACAAGATGGATGACGACAGCGTGCGGCAGAGTAAAATTTGTTGACATAAACGGGAAGGGGACGACGACGAATATATACCAGCAATAATATGACTCTTAATCATTGCATAAATTAAGGATTTAGTTAGTAATTTCATAATTTCTTTGTAATATATATTAATTAGTTTAATTATAATATTTTTATTAATATGTGAATTTAATTTAAAATTAAATTATATCATTATATAAAGCTAAATCATTAAATAAAAAATATCCAAATATTAGATAATTTTTTAATTTTACTTGTAAATTAAATGGACGTATAGTTAGGATATTTTGTTAATTTAGATTGCTATTTCTATTCATTTCACGTAATATTCTATAGCACCCGAAATCCATTCGGCTTAAGTATATATGTAACTAATATTATTTAGTTAAATTTTAAGTTCTAAAAATTTATATAATTTGACAAATTTGATCTCTAATTTTTCTTAATTTTGGTAAATTTAATTCCCAAAATTTTTTAAATACAAAACTAGTCCCTAGATTTTTAATTTTTTGCAAAATTAATCCACATAATTGGTAAATTTTTGAAAATTTAGTTATCAAAGTTTAATGTATATGGAAAAACTTGTCATCAAATTTTGGGGAATAGTTATGACACACGGGACCAAAGTTGCCAAATTTCGAAACTTTGAGAACTATTTTGTCAAAATATTAAAAGTATGTGGATAAATTAAAATTTAGGGATCAAATTTGTCAAAATCATGAAACTCTAAGGATCAGACATGCCATTTTTCTCAATTTATTATTCTCGAACATCATAACGTGGAATGAAGAGTGAGCAAAGGAATAAAGAGAATTTTGTCGTCGATTTTCGATCCCGAAAAAGAGTTGCCTAGCACTTGATTTTTTAGGTCACCAATTTCCTTTATTACACTTCAAGTTTTTATAACTCATTTTTGAAATTTTACCTCAAGATCTACATCCTTTTTATATATTTTTCAGGTTGAGAAAATAGCGTGTTTGGTCGCCAAAGTTTGGTGATTTTGGCAAATTCGATCTTCAAATTTTTATTTAGCATTCTTAGTTCCTATACTTTGATAGTTTTGGCAAAAGTGATAGTCACTCTTTCCAAAAAATTGAGAATCAATTTCGATATATATATTAAACTTTGAAGACTTAAATTGTCAAAATTACAAAATATGACACCAGTTTTTCCAAAAAAAAGTTTCTGGATTAGTTTTAATTACAAAAATCTTTGGAAATTAAACTTGTCAAAATAAAGAAAATTTGGAAATCAAATTTATCAAATTATACAAACTTTAAAGACTTTATGTTTTACAAATTTTGTAATACACGGAAGATTTAGGGTGCAAATTTTGGTGCAAATATTGTACAGATTTTACACAAATCAATTTAAATAATTTTTATTTTTTAAGAAATCACACACCCAACAATTGTACAACCTAGATATAAAGAGGACAATAATAATTAATGGTACAATAGTCATTATCTTATCTCACCCTTTGAGTAGGCCAAAGTTCAAATACTTGAAATCATTTCTCCTATAAAATATTATATATATATAAATTTTGTAATTATTATAAAATTCAGCTCCCTTTTAACAAAATTAGTTCCAAAATTTGAGAATCAATTTTGTCACTTATATTAAACTTTGAGAATTATATTTTCCAAAATTTATGAAATATGAAGACTAATTTTGATAAAAAATCACAGTTCGAGAATTAGTACTATAATAAACTTTGAAAACTAANCCCTTAGTCAAGTGGTTTTTTCCTCGCTTCCGAGGTTTTCCACTCTAAATCCTTTTTGCCTTCTATGCCTCTAAACCGTTAACTCTTCTCCACACATGAACAAATCATAACCGAGTTCGTCTTGTACGAACCGGTCGACTGTTGACACCCCTGGTTTTCTAACCACAACACTATTCATTTCACGTAATATTTTTATAGCACCCGAAATCCATTCGGCTTAAGTATATATGTAACTAATATTATTTAGTTAAATTTTAAGTTCTAAAAATTTATATAATTTGACAAATTTGATCTCTAAGTTTTCTTAATTTTAGTAAATTTCATTCTCAAAATTTTTTAAATACAAACCTAGTCCCTAGATTTTTAATTTTTTGCAAAATTAATCCCCATACTTGGTAAATTTTTGAAAATTTAGTTATCAAAGTTTAATGTATATGGAAAAATTTGTCATCAAATTTTGGGGAATAGTTATGACACACGGGACCAAAGTTGCCAAATTTCGAAACTTTGAGAACTATTTTGTCAAAATATTAAAAGTATGTAGATAAATTAAAATTTAGGGATCAAATTTGTCAAAATCATGAAACTCTAAGGATCAGACATGCCATTTTTCTCAATTTATTATCCTCGAACATCATAACGTGGAATGAAGAGTGAGCAAAGGAATAAAGAGAATTTTGTCGTCGATTTTCGATCCCGAAAAAGAGTTGCCTAGCACTTGATTTTTTAGGTCACCAATTTCCTTTATTACACTTCAAGTTTTTATAACTCATTTTTAAAATTTTTACCTCAAGATCTACATCCTTTTAATATATTTTTCAGGTTGAGAAAATAGCGTGTTTGGTCGCCAAAGTTTGGTGATTTTGACAAATTTGATCTTCAGATTTTTATTTAGTATTCTTAGTTCCTATACTTTGATAGTTTTGGTAAAAGTGATAGTCATTGTTTCCAAAATTTGGCAAATTTAGTCTCTATGTATCAAAATTAGTCCTAAAAAATTGAGAACCAATTTCGACATATACATTAAACTTTAAAACTAAAATTGTCAAAATTACAAAGTATGACACCAGTTTTTCCAAAAAAAAGTTTATGGACTAGTTTTGGTTACAAAAATCTTTGGGAACTAAACTTGTCAAAATAAAGAAAATTTGGAAATCAAATTTATCAAATTATACAAACTTTAAAGACTTTATGTTTTACAAATTTTGTAATACACGGAAGATTTAGGGTGCAAATTTTGGTGCAAATATTGTACAGATTTTACACAAATCAATTTAAATAATTTTTATTTTTTAAGAAATCACACACCCAACAATTGTACAACCTAGATATAAAGAGGACAATAATAATTAATGGTACAATAGTCATTATCTTATCTCACCCTTTGAGTAGGCCAAAGTTCAAATACTTGAAATCATTTCTCCTATAAAATATTATATATATATAAATTTTGTAATTATTATAAAATTCAGTTCCCTTTTAACAAAATTAGTTCCAAAATTTGAGAATCAATTTTGTCACTTATATTAAACTTTGATAATTATATTTTCCAAAATTTATGAAGTATGAAGACTAGTTTTGATAAAAAATCACAGTTCGAGAATTAGTACTATAATAAACTTTGAAAACTAAATTCACCCAAATTTAAAATAATACAAACTTTGAGAACCATAAATATTATCACATCGAATTAAATATTTGGAGAAATTAAAGATACAATTGTTTCTTAACAGTACAATAATGAAAACATATAAAGAAACCAAAGCTACATTTGTCTTCACTACCAAATTCTCAATGCATTAAGCCTTTAAATCATCAATCTCCATCATTGCAGTCAAGTTCATTGGATACATATAAGTATTAGTTCCAGTCAAAATCTGCTGAACAATCAATCTATTAGCTTTCTCCGAAGGATGAAACGGATCCCAAAACACATATTCGTCTCTATTCGAACACAGATTCGATAAAGTCGTGCACAACCCGAGCCCATTATAAGGTCCTTGACCACAGCAAGCTATCTTAGAAGTTTTGAATCCTATTGAAAATGAATGAATAGGGTAAATTATTGTAAGTTTAAAGGATGAATGTCTGGTTGAGTAATTGTGTAATGAATTATGGCGTCTTTAAGGTACAAAATAAGTGTAAAATGGAATTATTTCTACTTACCAAACTCTTCTGGATTTGTCATGAAATCCATATGCATTTGGTTTGTATTTGCAGCAAGAAATACATTTGAACCAATTTCACCGTTTAGTTCATTAACCATTACTACAAGTTGAGGGTTCCATAGAGCTGCAGCTTTCTGTAACTCTGCTGAACATTCTCCACTTTGGCTATGTTGAGCTAATTCAGCCGGGACGCAACCGAGAGGTCCCGTTCCAGTTACTAAAACACGACGAACTCCAAGGCCGTAAAGTCCCTATATTCGATAATCCACATACATTAGTTTGTTGAGTGTAGTTAGGGGAGGATGGGAAAATGACATCTTTGATCCTCAAAGTTGTATTATTTTTACAAATTTGGTTATCAAACTTTAATTTGACATATGTAGTTATCATATTTTGAATGTTTTGACAAAAATAATTCCCAAAATTTCTAAATTTAGCTTTCCTGTGGTAAAACTAGTCCCCAAAATTTGAGGATCAATTTTTTCGCACCATTAAATTTTGAGAACTTGATTTGCCAAAATTTACGAAGTATGAGAACTTGTTTTATCAAAAAATCAATGTTTGAGGACTAGTTTTAACTTTAAAAAATATTGAATACTAGATTTGCCAAAATTATGAAACTTTGTGGACCAAATTTGTCAAATCATACAAATTTTGATAACCTTAAATGTCATTCACACATTAGGGAATATTACCTTCAAGACTTTCTTGTATTCGGAAATGACGAAGGGGACGTAATCTTCGATTGCGTATTGTTGGGATCGTAAAGAGAAGGGAACTAAATAATAGTTGTTAACAAAGTCATTCCCTCCTAAAGTCATAAGAACAAGAGAGTTTTTAACAAGTGTTTTAGCTGCATCTCTCCCAATTAGATAACTCAATCTCTGCTGGTATTGCTCGAAGAAGCTTAGTTGTTGGTATACACGAATAATGTTCACCTACAAAACACACAATCCTTGTCTCTTTATTACAGAAACTCCATTTTTATTACAAGATCAGCTAAGTTAGTTAACTCACAAACTGTATTCCAGTATCATTAAGAACTCCAACTCCCGCAGAAGCAAAGTTAGCTCCAACTAAAAGCTTATTACCAGAAAGTTCAGGGCTTAAATAAGGAAGAGTTTGCTCCCAGCCAAAATGCTGACCTACGGTGAAAATTGTAAAAATTTAAGATTCAATGTACTTGAAGAATATATATGTAATTGCATGGAGAGAGCTGAATAAGGGGAAGCTTTAAACTTTAACTTACTGATGAGATCAGGGATATTAAGGCCATTGGAGAATCGGCCTGTGGGACGATGACTTGGATAATCGATACCGTAAGGTGAAGAATCAGCTCTAGCAGTAGTAGCCAAGTAATTGTTGTTACCATTGTCGACTAAAGAGTCACCAAATATAAAGAAAGCATTACGATTTCTTTCACTTGGAGTTGTTTGCTGCGCATTTGCGAAACTGGACAAGGCGAAAAGGAGGAAGACAATGACTGATGATGATGATGCCATTGTAAGAATAAAGCTGTTAGAATGAAATGATGTAGAGACAAGTTTTATATGAAGAGAATTGGTGGCGTTAAATGCTAGAATTTAAGGGTTAGCTCGCTCTTCTTAGGGTCGCTGAAACAGACAGTTGTGAATGAGCTTGACTGAGCTCGCTCTTCTTCTTCTTGTCTTTGTTAGATGTGGCTTTAAGGTTTTTGGCTGGTAACAAATAGTCGTTCTGGTTTTACCATCAAAATGCGTGGCTATTTAAGATGGTTTTTAGGACTGTCGTCATCGATTTTGGACACTTATTTTTTTAAAATTATTAAAATCGTGACAATTTACAAAAATTTGTAATTTAGTTCAACTCAGCAATACCCAAACTCTTTTAATACATATTCGGATCTTCTCGGGTTAGATCTCGTGTTTATTTGTTATTGCGGTGGGGGAGAATAAGTTGAGTCATAACGATCGATAGAAAGAACATGCAAGCAATTTCATGTGAAAAATCCAAAAACGGGAAAAAATCACAATACCTTATTATTTCATTGAGTAAATGTCTTAAACAAGTAGTTAGATAGAAGGTCGAAATATGACATTGTCTTATATTGGAAAATTAATGTAGTTTGATTGGTTTATAAGAGGGGAATGTACTATAGTAAATGATATGTGCTTTCATAGTGACACTCACACATGGTTTTAAAAACCAATGGATCGAAAATGTTTTATATTGGTCGGATCGATTTGAACATGTTTAATAGAAAAATAAATAATAATATTAATGAATAAGATAAATATATTTTTTTACAAAAAACTTTAAATAAATTCTTAAAAATGTAATTATGTAATATAAAAGAGTTTTGATATATATTTACAAAAAGTTTACAAAATTTTTAAAATAAATTCTTAAAAACCGGTTTTGAGTGAAATAAACCGGTTCAACCGGATTTTTTGGCTCCAAAAACCGGTTTTAAAAATAATAGGCCAACCAATTTGAATCGGATCGGGATAATGAACGATTCTCAATCGAACCGGCCGGTCGGACCAGTTATTTAAAACCATGCACTCACACTCTTCCATTACTTCTTCTTCAATGATCACATTACTTTCCTTCAAGATTTATGCGCTAGTTCGATGAGCTTTATGGCTCAAGATATGTAGAAATTAAAGATTCAATGAGCACAAAAAGAGTGTTCGTATAACCAGTCCATTAGAGAAACGAATCACATTGAAAATGCTAGGTCATACTAATTATTCATAATATCACTACTTTTATAAACTAGAAGCTTTTTATGTAAGATAGTATTACCACTTCCTCTCGAGTTAAATTGTCCTTGGTCCGAATTAGATCCGAATACTTCTAAACGAGTCCATAAGAAGTGATCCCATTTTTTTCATCGGGTACAGGGAAAGACCAAAGATCTTGAGCGGCCAATCCGACAGAACAACTCAAAAGATAACGAAGTATCGTTAATTTCATCATGCTCGTTCCAAATTCGAAGTACCGTTTGTACAAATAAGAATGGTCCGAACTTGCTTTACCAGACTCGGTAGTGATAGAGTCATAGATCGATTTATTTTTGTTGCCTAATTCGATATCATGTTGAAATTTAGTATTTAAGTGCCAAAAAAGTACTTGTGTAACCAAATCGTAGTAGAAGTGAATCATATTGAAAATATTAGGTTAACTTAATTACTCAATATCAATTTTTTTATAAAATAGAACATTTCAATTTCGACAGATGTGCTACAAAAAAGAGACACCCTATTTTGGGCATGAGAGGGTGGCCGAATTAAAATTACAAGCTTTGTAAAATTGTGATAGGCAAAATAATTCCTTTATCATCATTGATATTTTTCAAATAATATCGATATTTTTCTCTTTTAATTTCTGTACTTTTCCCCCCTAAAAGCAATAAATATTATAATAAAACTCATGGAAATAATGCACCCAAAGATCCATTATTCAATTTCAAAATAAACCCTAATTAATTATAAATTAAATATTTTGGCTGGATTACTTCCTAATGTCTTAACTAAAATATTTTGTTCGAAAATATCTTATTAAATCCATTTAATATTCTAGAGTTGATTTCTTTTCCTATAAATCCATTTAGGTTGATTTTTATTAATATTCTAGAGTTAATTGTGTTAAAAAATGAACTCGAAAATATTAAATCAATTTAAAGCGTACTTTTTCGAATGAAAAATCCCTCTTTAACTAACAATATATTACAATTAAAAAAATGTGTTTTTACTTACTCATGCAAAGTGAAATACAACATATTTCTTTACATGTTCGCTTCGATCCCGTTCAAATTATGTTGATTTATTTGAATTATGGCGCTTCAAAGTTCATTCGACAAATACTTAAGTGAACCAAACCGAATTCCGAAAATTATATACCGAACAAATAAAAAAATTGCCACCGAATACCGAACAAAATCTTGTCGGTTCCGTATACTGTTTTTTTCGGTTTAGTAAATTTTAAATAAAATAGAATCTCAATCCTAATAGTATATTTAATTATATAATTAAGTATTAAAATTTTATTTTTAAATTAAATAAATGTTAAATCTGTATTGGGTAAATTTTATCGAAGAAATATCAAACAACAAAATAACCAATATTTAAAAACGGAATATGAAACTCATTTTCAGAATTCAGTATTAATTCAATTAATACACGGACGGGTGGAATGTTGGTCAAATTGGGCACAAATTAATGCCTCATAAATTAGTAGCAAAATGGTCGTAATCCAATAATTTTGGTCTGCGTCCAATAATTCATTTAAATACAAATATGGGCCTAGGGATCTTTTATGGGCTTTGGTCTTAAGCCCACTAAGAGATTTAAATGTTTTGGACGCTTCTTATATCAACTTCCAATTTTGTGCACACAACTTGTTGTTCAACATTTTGGATTATCATTTTTATTTTATTTATATAATAATGGCAAACAAAATAAATTTTAATATACTTATGATAATTAAATTATTAATTATTTCGTATTTTTTTACAAATGAACAATTGAAACGTAAAACCAATAACCTAACAATAATACTAAGATGCAATTTCAAACTAAGATGAACGCCGTGATTCCGACTAATGCAGAAGTTCGGTGGCATATGAAACATTTAAACTATTGGGGACCCGATTTCCTGTCAACCCCGATCAGTAATCCACAAGAACGAATAACCAATCATGATGGCACTAGAATCAACTAGGCCACCATCGACCCGAACCAAATGTCCAATTAAGAAGGATGGACTGGAAGAAGATCGATCATCATGCATGATCGATCGAATCACGTGAACCCTGAACGAGCGTTGCTTGGCATCAAGCAACGGACCGATCGCAAGAGGGCAGCAGGCAGAAGGCGACGTGGGGAACAAAACCTGATCTTTTGCCTGACTACCTGACACCGTCTAACTGACCGCCGCACGAAAGTACGAATGTCGGATGGAAACTAGAAGACAACAATAAGGTCGGCGGGTCAGAGCCACCCTAGACTGACCAAAGACAGAACGACACCAGATTGAAAACGACCCGACAAGTTTTTGGTCGCTAACCTAACTATAAAGGGAGAACTAAAAACATAAGGAAGGGGGAAAAAGGAAGGAGAATACGAAACAAGAAAGGTAAGGTAGCCTAAGACAGGATTGGCACGCACACAACGGCAAGGCATGCCTTGCCGACCCCTTACCGCGCCACGAACTGGCGATCTGGAGGACTTGTCCAACAAGCACCCCGGTGCCAATGGACACCCCGTGGATGTTGCTTGGACGGCGCCTCCAAACGACCAGTTAAAGTGGACAACTAAGTTCACGAACGGTCTAATGATCACATGCAATGAGCTCCGAGTAGGGGAGCGGGATTGGGCACCGCGGCCGAGGATAATCCCCAATGGCAACGCGAATCATTCGCGGATAAGAAAGGCCTCGCCTAGTAGGGGTCGCCACTAATGGTCACCTAAGGTGACAACGAACGAACGTAACGACCCGAAATCAGTCGCATGTGAAAGAACGAAGCACAAGATTAAGAAAAGAACCTAAGGAAGGAAACGGGAAGGGACGGGTGACAAAGTGTCACAACATTACGCTTTTACTTTCGCTACCTTACTGAGATTCGTCTCATGAATTCGCTGTTAATGTAGGTCGGGAGATTCCGGAGGTCGATCCTGGCGAAACTCACTGAACGAAAGTCGCCCACCCTTGGACTTGCTTTGGCCTGATGCACGTTTTGAAGGAAGTAAAATGATGAACTTACCTGTTCGTTTAGTCAGGCGTGTGTATGTACAAATGAACTTGCGTTAATGTAAATTTCTAAGTATAACGCATGATCTCGAATCATTTAATAAGATGGACGTACCGTTGAAAAACTGGGCACAACGAAACCTTGTCTTGGCATGCTCGGTAGCACCAAGTGATCGAGGCGGGTAACTTAACATAGAACGTGTGTACGGGTGAACGGGCGAAGCTTAACGGGAAGGCTGGTTCCTGAGCAAGGATCACGGTCGCCCGTTACGATGCGTCATGAGAACCTCGTCGGACGATGATCGTTACCACTCTCGATCATCCGAAAACGAGATCCTCGTTCAAGGTAGGAATGAACGGGGGCCAGTGACAGGATCCCTACACATGGCCCCCGTCCCAACGTTCAAGGTCGGGCGACGGGGAACGATGGACGTAGAGCAGCGATCCTGCCCCGCGCCGTGACCATGATGCCAAGAATAGAAGGAAGGAAATAATCATGTGAACAGGGTACTGAACGAGCAACCTTGACCATGGTCGAGTGCCACGAGCAAGGAATGTGTAGCGACGATAGTCCTACATTACGGTCAAAATATTAAGTAAAGATGGGGAACAGCTACATGGTCAAGGTACTGCACGGGTAACCTTGATCATGGCTGGCTGACACGACCCTAAGAACGGGTCGTGACAATTTCCCGGGTCATTGCATAAGAGGTTATCGACAGCATGGGTGCTTATGAGGGTCTATCTTATGGCCTTGACTTTGTGTCAATGTTTTAACTTTTAAAATCTTATCCATATTAATTGGGTTGTGCTACCGATTTGTTAGTGATTGGAACCATATGACCAGGTATCACATAAAGGTTGCATTCCATGCAGATAGACTTGTCCAAAATCGAAAATTAGGCTCGATTGGATGAATTTGAGATCAAAACCCAATTGAATCGGACCTAGTCAGGTATGGCCCATAAAGAAATCACGATCGCCGAAATTGCTAATTGTTGGATCGATCCTTCCACGTGGATATTGACTATGATTCAAATGAAATAACGGTATTCAAATTAAGCGTGTATTAAGACATTCTTCAACATTGGACGTCCAATCGGTATTATATATAATTATTTATTACATAAACAGTAATATAAATCATATATGATTTATTAATCAATGGTTTATTAATTATTAAATATTAATTAATGATTTATTAATTATTATTTTATTTCATATCATTCATAAATTTGAGATATAGGTATTATTATCAATGATGATATAAAAATATTTCGATCGATATACCATTTATCTTGGTAGTTTTATATTAATAACAATCAATATATACACAAATTTTAATTTTAAAATATTGATAGAAAATATTATGTTTTAAAATATTGTAAATATATAAAAATTATAAGAATATACAATTATCAAAATAACAATGTGATTTATACAATAAGAATATGATTACAAATAATTTGTATTTACATAAAAAAATAAAAAAGATTATAAATGTGCACATTGTTGTAAGGATGAGAGAAAAGTTATATATAAAAATAAACAATGATTATGTATATAGAAAAAATGCTAATGTGTAGAAAAAGAATGAAGTTTTCGAATTGACAAGGTTGGAGATGAAATAAGGGAAATTGCATATTCTAAAAGGGTCTAATAATAGAAAGAGTGTAACAAGAGATATGAAAGTTGACATCTTATCTCTATGTAAAGAATGAGATTTGGGGATCAAAATCACCTTTGATTCATTATTCCAAGACCACTTTTTGATCATTTCAACCTGCTGCTGCTATTCGTTCTTTTTGTTATTTCCTTATTGTTCTTGTTGTTTACACGTTCCCTGTTGCATTGTTAACACTGTTTTATTGATTTTCTTATTGAATTACTCGTAGAAGATTTCCTCTCAACATGTTGTTTTCTTTTTTTTTTGGTTTTTCACTTTAAATCGTTATATTCTCTTCATTCTTTATTGTCTTAAAGTTATCTCCACAAACAACAATTTAAAACAGGATCATGATCATCAAAACGTTGATGGTACCCATAAAAATGAATCATAAAAGGTAGTCATTGTGTGGGTGGATTGATGGACGATTGAGATTTTATTTTGTTATATTAAAATATTTATTTATTTATAGGTCGTTCATCATTGATAACTAATGATGATGAGCTAGAGAATTTTCGAAAGGTCATAGTCCCTAGAGACCGAAAAGTGGGATTTTTTCATGAAGAACGAGACCAAAAGTGGGAGCTAGAGAATTATTGTCATTATCTAAAGACAATTGGGTCTTTACAACACTACCGAAGAGACATTTATCTTACTCAACAAATAGGTCTTTAAAGTAAAGCAATATATAGATGGTCACAAATGTTACAAGGCAAAACTAGTTATTAAAAATTCTCGCATAAGACATGAATTGTTGATATTTGTATAGAGCTTTGTATATCTCATCAGCACTGATATTTGGAGTTTAATTTCCTAATGACGGAACGAAGAGATGAAAAGTGAATCAAATTCTTCATATGTCGGCTAATTGATATATCACATTTTCTCTATGAGACAAGATATTTCCCATGGAGTGAGAGACGTGAACATATTTATGTCGAACCATAAAAAAAAGCATTGATAAACAATGATATTGTGTTATAATATGTTATAGGAACATCGATATTGGAGCTTTGTTTTAGAAGATGATGGACATAATAACATGTTATGTGGATGCTGACCTAGATCTGGACGATCAGAAAAATACATACATGTATCTATTTACGATTGACTTAAACGGCTAGTTAGAAATCGAAGTTGCAAAAGTGTGCGCCACTTCCTTTAATTCGGATTTTCAAAGTTACTTTGAAAATTTAATGTAATGGTAATCGGTGAGACATTGTGACGAATTGAGTCATTATAACAAAGCTAGAGCTATCATAACTTTAGTATGAATCACCAATTAGTTGGTGAGCGAGAAACCATCACAAAGATATCCATCATCGATCTAGAGATCGAATGATGATCCACTACAATGAATGACGATCAACTACATAGGATGATGATGAAGGGTGACACATGAGTGACCACTGATGATAATATTGACCAGTGAAATCGGATGATAATCAACAATGAAGTTGATCGGTCATGAGTATCGATTGATTAAGGAAGCAAGTGAATCTAGTAGGAGCTAACAATCAGTAAATTGATCTATCAACAAGAAGAAAGTCTGAACGTATTAAAGAACGTACGTACGTGGATCATAAGATTACTCAAATACCCATAATTTGCGGAGTTTATTACTTCCCCACTACAAAGTTATCTATGTCATATACATTGTGAGCTTTATTGATCATGTTGACTTCTAGCTTTAGTGAGTTCACTTAGTTGTGTAATCTCATGATAATATATTTGAGCATATCAAAACTTATATGATTTTTCACTGGCATTTCTTTTCACCTATGTTTGTGGGCCGTTTTTGGGCCATCTGGTCGGGCCGACTCAATCGATACCCATTTTTAAAACGGTCCACTTAATAACAAAATGCTATAATTTATTAATATGAAATCAATCCAATTTTCCATCCATTTTTATTCTTGTTATAACTCAATAATCATTCATAAAATTTAATCATATAACTTTCTCTTTTATATTATAATTAAATCAATGATTGGACAAGAATGAATCACCGGAGAAGGTAGAATGTAGAATAGAACATGAAAAATTAGTTTTATCTATGAACAATATTTAAATAATTTTTTATTGAATACACTTTCTTAGAATATTTAGATATTATTAGTATTATTTTTTAAAATATATTAATGATTCAAACCGATCGATTAAATCGATCTTATCAAACCGATAGCATAACGATCCGGAAAATGGTTAACGATCCACAAATATAGTTTTCCACATTATTTATATTGTTTTATTTCACTTTGTTATTCTAGTGATAATTTATTATTTTTTATACGTGTCAGTCTGATAACCAGCTGGCAAACTTTCATTCCACTAAACGACAACATTTTAAATTTTTATTGATAAAATTAAAACTAAAATAAATAATAAAACAAAAACAAACTCAAATCGGCTTCAATTGCATTATCTTCTTCTCCAACAAGTGCAGAACAGAGGATATTAAGAAATCTCAGATCTGATATTTTCAGAGCTTCACGGCGTCCATTTTCATAACAGTGCTAAGATTGTAAGGATGCATGTATTCATTATCGCCGGTAAACATTTGTTCTACGATGATTCTGTTAGCCTTTTCAGATGGGTGGAAAGCATCCCAGAAAGCGTAAATATTTCTGTTCGGACATAAATTCGACATCGGCGTACACAGTCCGATCCCGTTGAACCTCCCTTGTCCGCAGCAAGCTATCTTTGAGGTTACAAATCCTGCTCCGCCACAAAACCAAGAAGCTTCAGACAATTTTCTTTCTAAAAAAACCCATTTCGAAATGAAGAATTACCGTAAGCTTGAGGGTTTGAAATGAAATCCATGTGCATTTTCTTAGCGTTAACAGCGACAAAAATGTCGGATCCAAGCTCTGAATTGATACCCGCTACCATATCGACTAACTTCGGGTTGAAAAGCTCCGCCGCCCGCATAAGTTCCGGGTCACATTCTCCGTTCCTGCTTCGTTGTGCTATTTCTGCTGGTACACATCCTAAAGGGCCAGTTCCTGTAACCAGTACCCTTCTTGCTCCCAAACCATGCAATCTCTGTAACATTAGGTTTAATAAGCTATCTTCTTAAGAAGAAATACGTTATGAAATGTACTTACGAGAAGAATCTTGCGATACTCAGAAATAATATAAGGAACGTAGTTTTGTAGAGAAAATTGTCGTGATCTTGCTGAGAATGGTACAAGATAGTAATTGTTTACGAAGTCATTTCCACCGAGAGTTATAAGAGAAAGAGCTTGATTCACTAGCTTTTTCGCATTTTCTGTGCCTACAAGCTGCGCTACACGCGTCTGATATTGCTGAAAATAGTCGAGTTGCTTGTAGATTCTGATGATATTCACCTGCAAAAAGCCATTAAAAGGAACTCTGAAAAATGGGGTTTTTCATATATTTTGCGACGTACAAACTGAAAGCCTGTGTCGTTAAGAATCCCAACTCCGGCAGAAGCAAAATTAGCACCGACAAGAAGCTTCTGTCCATTCAGAGCGGGGCTTAAGTATGGCTCTGTAGCTTCTGCTCCAATTCTTTCACCTGTAAAAGATTCCATTTTCACTCCCATTGTAATAAAAATGCATAAAAAAGTTTAATCCAAAGACTTACTTATGATATCAGGGATATTGAGGCCGTTAGAGAAACGTCCGGTGGGGCGGTGTGTGGGAAAATCGATGCCATACGGCGGCGAATCGGCGCGAGCGGTGGTAGCTAAATAGTTGTTGTTGCCATTGTCGACGAGGGAGTCTCCGAAGACAAAGAAGGCTCTGCCTTCAGTAAGATTCACAAGGGAAGCAAGAGCAAGAACGATGAAGATACATAAAGATTGAAAACAGAGCAACATTGTGAATTCACAGAGTGAGGTGAAAGGGTGAATGTTGGTTTCTGTGTCACTTCATTACAGATATATATAAAATTACACACAGCAAATTTGATTGGTGCAGTTCAATAAATGAGTTTCGTATATCATTAAAATTACTTTAAAATATAATAAACTATTTTGAGAAAAATCATGGATGGGTTATTGTTGACAACCCTTAAACCGATGATGACAATCCGGTGTCATTAGCTTCATTGACTATTTCTTTGATAATCGCTTTCTTTTTGGGCATGCATGTCCGTCCCCTGAAATTTATTAGTCCGTCCTATCGTTTTCGGAAATTATGATGCTCCTCTCTTGTTAGCTTTTTCCATCCTTATGTCCCTTCGTGTCTTTGTTGTGCGTCCCGAATCTACTTGAGCAAGTTTGGTTCTAAGGTGATTGTTGTCAACCATCCTTCGGTTTTTGTAAGGAGCTTTATTCCTAATTGCTTTAGTTCCTGGTCGGCCTGTTTTTGGAGTCCTGCTCCTGGTCGTCTCCTGCTCAAAGCGTCCGCTACCTGATTGGCTTTACCCGGGTGATAAGAGATTTCTACATCGTAGTCCTTTATCAACTCTAGCCATCTTCTTTGTCGCATGTTTAATTCACTTTGCGTGAATATATATTTTAGGCTTTGGTGATCCGAGTAGATCCAGCTCTTTGATCCGTACAGATAATGTCGCCATAGTTTTAGTGCAAACACGACTGCGGCCAACTCCAGGTCGTGGGTGGGATAATTATGCTCGTGCCTTCGGAGCTGTCGGGAAGCGTACGCTATGACTCCTCTTTCCTGCATCAATACTGCGCCCAGTCCATCTCCTGAAGCATCACAATAGATTTTGTAATCCGTCCCTTCTTTGGACAGCGTTAGGATCGGGGCCTGGGTAAAGTATTCCTTAAGTTTGTTGAAACTTTCTCGGCACTCTTCCCTCCATTCGAATGGGATGCCCTTTTGAGTTAGTCTCGTCATTGGTTTGGCGATCCTTGAAAACCCTTGCCCAAATCGCCGGTAGTATCCTGCCAAGCCCAGAAGACTCCTTACCTCCGTGGCATTTCTTGGTATCGGCCATTCCACCACTACCTCTATTTTTTTCTAGTCCACGGAGATTCCCTCCTTATTGATTTCATGGCCCAAAAATGCAACTTCTTCCGTCCAAAACTCGCATTTTGAGAGTTTGGTGTAGAGCCGATTTTCTCCCAAAGTTTGTAGCACCGTCCTAAGGTCTGCCTCGTGACTTTGTCGGTCCTTAGAGTACACCAATATGTCATCGATGAAAATCACCACGAACTTGTCCAAGAAAGGTCTGCCCAAGTAGTAAGAGGTGTCATGTTACTAATCCAATCGATTCATAAGGTCCATGAAGGCGGCTAGCGTATTCGTTAGTCCAAATGGCAACACTTTGAATTCGTAATGCCCATAGCGCGTCCGAAAGGCTGTTTTGGCCACGTCTTCTTCCTTGATCTTTAGCTGGTGATAGCCAGACCTTAAGTCTATTTTAGAGAACATTCATGCGCGATGTATTTGATCAAACAAATCATCTATACGGGGAAGCGGGTATCGGTTCTTTCTTGTCACTTTGTTCAACTCCCGATAGTACACGCAGAGTCTCATGGTCCCCTCTTTCTTTTTAACGAAGAGGACTGGAGCTCCCCATGGCGAGTCGCTAGGTCGCACAAACTTCTTCTCGACCAACTCCGCTAATTGTTCCATTAATTCCCTTAGCTCCGTGGGCGCCATTCGATACAGGGCTTTGGCTATGGATCATGCGTCAACCATTAGTTCGATTTCAAATTCAATTTCCCTATCGGGCATGTCCCCGGGCAGCTCTTCTGGGAACACATCCGGAAACTCTCGTACTATGGAAATATATTCCAGGGCCAGTTGGTCGTCTTGGGTCGTAGAGTATGCCAAGATCATGCCCCGGTATTCAATGGCGTGGTTTTTTATCCTGTCCCCCTTATCTCTTTTTCTTTCCTTTCTCATCTTTTGCCGTGTGTAACACCAGTGCTGGCCTGACTCGCTCGTGAATCCTACAGTTCGCTTTGCACAATCGATCACGGCCTGGTGTCTACTTAGCTAGTCTAGCCACAATATTACCTCAAATTCATTTTCTCCCGTCAGTGCCAATAAGTCTGCTAGTAGCGTTCGCCCTGCTATCTTAATTGCTACTTCCTTGAATCTTGTATCGTAGATTATTACATTTCCCCCTGGAGTTCATATATGAACATTGGGCCTCAGTGCTTCGCTAGCTAGTTGCTTCACGACCGGGCAATGATTCGATATGAAGGAGTGTGTTGCTCCGCAATCAAATAAGGTGCGAACCATTTGTTCATTGATAAAAGCTTTACCTTTGATGGTGTTGGCATCCAGTGCTGCCTGATCGTGATTCACGCAGTAAACTCGGGCGGCGACCCTGGTCGTTTCATTTCGTGGCATTGTCGGATTCCCTTGGTTCATCAGCTTCGTCCTTGTCGGGCACTCTCGAGCGAAGTGTCCTGGCCCACACCCGTAACACACATTAAGGCCGAGGCGGCATTCCCCGAGATGGGTTTTGCCGCACTTTTGGCAGGCAGGTTACACCATGCGTTCTGGGTTGGTTTTGCTAATTTTCCCCCTCTATTCGTGGGCATTCCTCTGCTTTCTTCCGTTCTTCCTCGCTTGGGTAAAAGGTCGCCGCGTAGATATCGTTCACTTTGTCCGTAATGACGGCCGACACTCTCTCCTTGATTCTCATTAGTAGTCCCTATCGGAATTTGAGGACCATCAGGTGTCCCACTTTATCCGTTTGGGAGTATCTAGATAATTCCTGGAATCTGGTGAAGTACGCCGAGACTCCTTCCTCATGTTTTTGGGTAATGGACTCAAAGTCCGCCATTTTCTGAAGTATTGCCACTTCTGGAATAAATCAAGCCTTGAATTCGACAACGAACTCCTCCCATAGTAATTCCTCGTCTTCTTTTCTCCCCAGCGATTCCCACCATTCAAAGGCTTCTCCCTCCATGAAATATGTTGTCACTTGTGCTCTAATTTCCATCGGTGTACCTTGCAATCGCATACTGCGCTCCATTTCCTTTATCCATGATTCTGCTTGGTCATGGTCACCTTCCGTGAACGTGGCGCCCGTAATTTCTTCAGACGGCCGTGGTGCAGTCTCACCAGTTCGTCCTTTCCAATTCCCATCCCTGTGGCGTCCCATTCGTTCTCCTTTTCGTTTGTTTCTGATACTTTATCACTTGGGTTGGTGTTCCCTTTTGAACTTTGTGTCTCCCTTCGAACTCTTCCTGTTAAGCTCATTGCGGTTCGTGTTTTCCTTGGTGCCATCTCCCCTCTTTCATGTATGTGGGTTAGTCCCAAGTAGACTAACAGTTAGTAACTTTTCTTAAAACGTTCTCGTACCTTAGCTTATGTGCTTTGTTCCTGAGGCTTTTCCTGGTTTACTTCTCCGTCGTGTCCCCCCTTGTCCTTAGGCACAGCGCTCCGATTCCATAAAAACTGTCACGACCCGTTCCTAGGGTCGTTCAGCTCCCTGATCACGTAGGTTCCCCATTCTTACTCAACATTAGGATCGTAACGTGGGACTGTCGACGCGACACGTTCCTAGGGTCGTGTTAGTCAGCCATGGTCGAGGTTACTCGTTCAGCACCCTGATCCCATTATTGTTCCCTTCTTATGCTTTTGGCATCATTGGCGTGACGTAGGACAGTGCCACCATCTTACGTCCAACGTTCCTTTTCGCTTGACCCTGGACGCTAGGACGGGGACCCTGTCAGGGATCCTGTCACTGGTCCCCATTCATTCCCAGCCTGAATGAGGGTCTCGCTTCCTGATGGTTGAGGATGGTAACGATCAGCGTGCAACAAGGTTCCCGCGGCGCGGCGTGACGGGCGACCGCGATCCTTTCTTATGATCTAGCCTTTCCGTTACGTTAAGTCCGTTCGCCCGTTCTTCCGACAACGTTACCGGCCACGATCATCTATGCTGCCAAGTGTGTCAAGGCAAGGTTTTGTTGTGCCAAGTTTTACAAAACGGCTCAGCCAATTTTTATAAAACGATTCTTGTTCATGCGTTATACTTAGAAATTTACATTAGCGCACGTCCCTACGTACATACACACGCACGCTTAGGCGGACAGGTAAGTTCATCATTTACTTCCTACAAAATAAGCATCAAGGCCAAAGCAAGTCCAAGGGTGGGCAGCTTCCGCTCAATGAGTTTCACCAGGATCGACCTCCAGAATCTCGCGACCTACATTAACGAACAATTCATGAGACGAGTCTCAGTAAGATAGCTAATTTCATTGCGAGAATTAAAACGTATTTTTGTGACACTTTGTCACCCGTCCCTTCCCAATTCCTTCCTTAAGTTCTTTTTCTTATTCTTGTGCTTCGTTCATTCACATGCGACTGGTCCCGGGTCGTTACTTCCATTCTTCATAACCTTAGGTGACCATTAGTGGCGACCTCTACTTGGCGAAGCCTTTCTCATCCGCGAATAATTCGCTTTGCCATTGGGGATTATCCTCGGCCGTGGTGCCCAATCCCGCTCCCCTTATCGAAGCTCATTGCATGTGATCATTAGACCGTTCTTTAACTTAGTTGTCCACCTTAGGCTGGTCGTTAGGAGGTACCATCCAAGCAACTTTCACCAGGTAACCACCAGGGCTCCCTGATTGTTCGTTGGACGGGTCTTCCATGTTGCCAGGTCGTGGCTCGGTAGGGGGTCGACAAGGGACGTGCCTTGCCGTTGAGTGCGTGTCATTCCTTCCTTAAGCTATCTTACCTTTCATAGTTTCGTTTTACCCTTCTCTTGTTCCATTTCCTTATGTTTTCAGTTCTCCTTTTATAAGTTAGGTTAGTGACTAACACTTGTCAGGTCGTTTTCCTTGGTGGCACCCCTACTGTTTCTAGCTTTATTTTTGTTTCAGTCTGGTGTTGTTCTGTCCTTGGTCAGGCTAGGGTGGCTCTGACCCGCCGGCCTTACCGTTGTCTTCTAGTTTTTGTCCGTCGTTCGCCCCTACGTACGGCGGTCAGTTAGGCGATGCCAGGTAGTCAGGCAGTTGATCAGGTTTTGTCTCCCATGCTTCCTTCTGCCTGTTGCCCTCGCGCGGTCGTTCCGTTGCTTGGTGTCAAGCAACAATCGTTCCTGGTTCACGTAAGTCGATAGGTCTTACACGATGATCGGTCTTCTGTCTGTCCATCCTTTTCATAATCTATTCGGATGACGGTTCTGATCGAATATGGTCTAGTTGATCCTAGTACCGTCATGATCGGTTAATTTCGTGGACCATTTATTTTCATTTATCTTATTTTTTGCCTTTTGAAAATGTTCTTTACTACAAGAACATTTGTTAATAATTTTTAACATTTATTCATTAATTTCATTTTTTATATATGTTAACATGATAACTGTTTGTTTACATTTCTTTTTAGGTACTTATAAAACTCTTGAGTGTTGTCCGACTATATAGGATGGAGAAAATATACTATTGGCCCAATGCTGAAACCATACGTTTAAAATTATAGTCATTGAAAGAGTTCTTTAATTTTATATTATTGTTTTAAAATTCTTTTAATTTATTTAAAGGTATATAATTTACAATTTTTTAAAAAAATCAAAATTTTAAAGTATTGGTTAACCGCTAATCTAATTGTTAATTCATAGAGGATGCGGGGCGGGGAGTGGGCATGTAACAAAAGGATGAGGCGGGGAACGGGTAGACATTTTGTTAGGTGGGGTGGGTAACGGTTATTGCCTTAGCCGTGTTATATCTGCACCGTTGTCATCCCTAGTCACATTTGCGTACTTTTGTACTTTGAAGGTTAATTATGCTATTGGAAAAAAGTTTATCTAACTTAATGGAAAACCATGTATTAAAGTGTTATGCCAAAATACAAAGGGTATTAAGAGTTTTAAGTGTTATTCTTGAAAGTGTAAATCGAGGACATGACATTTATATAACTCGTAAGTTTGGAGCTAGATATGCAATATTCTCATTACAATATAGCTTAATCTAAATTAATTCTTTCATAATATATTGAAAATCATGATTTGTTCGACTCTAATCAAGTCCGGGTAGAGTCTAGAGAATAGATGTTTAAACGGATCCGGTTGAAGGTTTAACGATAACCAAACCATATACAACACGTGTGTGTATTTAGGTTAAACCAATTACTCGTTAATTATTTTGATATACATGAACAAAATGTCTAATATATGACAAAACATACAAAAAATAAAATATATAAGATACTGAATTCTATTATAGGTGAGCATTCTGTACCAAATACCAAACCAAAACAAATATTAAAATACCGAATACCAAATTATCAACAAAATCAAATACCGATTCTAATCCAATATTTTTTTTGTACCGAACCGAATACCAAAATAATTTCGATATTTCTTTATTGGTACCAAAATACCAAAATTATAAGCATCAATAATAAATACAAGAATATTTCATTCATGTTTTAAATGAAATACATAGAAAAATTTAAAACAAAAACAAAAATTAAGTCATTGATTACATTGTTGTATTTATATAATAAAACAATATGCAGTTCTTACATTTTATACTCCAATATAATGTATAGTGTTATGAAAGTTCTAAAAACAAATACGGAAATCATTATTATAAAATAAATGATAAATTAATATTGTTGTGGTTAGAAAACCAGGGGTGTCAACAGTCGACCGGTTCTTAAACTTATTTTGTTCGTATTGATTTTCTTCAATATCATCGGAATACATTACACGAAGCCAATATTGAATGCATATACTTTTCGAACTAAAAGAAATTTTTATAAGAATCAAGGATTCTTCAACCTATTAAATATCAAACTATCAAACAAACATAATATAATACCACCAATTTTATCATTAAATAAAATATATAAGATAGTAAATTAATTTGTTAATTATTTAAATATGTGGTGTGTCAATCACATAAGTTGACTTTAAACAACATTCTCCTAGTAATTTATATATATTTCACCATCTTATAAACCATCCATGTGAAACCCTTAACTTTAACATTACCATACAACTAGGGACAACAAATCAAAACCCGATTAATATAAAAGTAAACCCACACAAAAAATAGCTGAAATCAAACACAAATCAAAACCCAATATTTTTATGGTAAACACAAACAAAAACTCGAACTAATCACCCCATTTAATTTTTAAAAGTTGATGAATAGTGTTTATTTTTTGGGTTAACCAACCAATTGACATTGCACATAATTAATTTACAAGAAAATTACAACAGATATCACATATTTAAATTAGTTTAAAAGTGATTATCCCAAAATTCATAAATTGTATAAAAACCCCAAAGTTTTAAAACCTTTAAAGAATAACCTATAAGTGAATAGTAACAGTTTTTCGTCATTTTTTGAGTAAGTGATTTTGATAGTTAACGTGTTGTTTTTAAAATTTTCAAAGTTTCGAGAGATTGTCATTACATATTTATAAGGTTAAGAGATCAAATAAAAAAATGTATTTAAAATATCAATCAATGTTATGGTCAAATATAAATGATTTTGAAACTTCGGGGTCAATTACCTAATTTTTAAACTTTGATGATATAATGTTTACACTTTAAAAAATTAGGTGATCAATAACACACATTATATAAATTTCATACGTTTTGCATATAATTTACTAACTTTAGAGGTATCGTATTTATATTATTTTAATGTTCGGAGGTTATTTACATGATTTCCCTTGATCAATTCAAAACACCTTAGTAAGGGAAAGAGTTAAAAACACATGGTTTTTGAAACCCTAATTAATTTATTCAATTCCCAACAACTTCTTCCATTATAACATAATTGATACAGTCTTGTTTTTGAAACAGTAAATGAAATGCAGAAGAGTAAAAACAAGAAGGAGCATGTGGTCTGAGTAAATGCTGTGGGGGCAAGATCTGCATGCACTTGTAAACCGCAAAGCATTCAAAAATATTTATGCTTCTTTCAACTACTCCCTTAACCTGTACATTCATTCATGTCTTTAATAATTACATTTATGTTAAGTAAATGTTAACGGTGNCCGATCGCCTAATATGCCCGATCGGGGCAGCCACACAAATGGGCCTTCCTTTAATTTGACCTCCAAGCTTGGTCCACTCGCTTGGGCCGCCATAGCTTGGGATGGTTCGGACCCTGTTCGGGGTACCGGGTTCCGATGGTCTCATCAAATATTTTATTCATATAAAAACTAAATTTCAATTCTTAAACTTATTTTGTTCGTATTGATTTTTTTCAATATCATCGGAATACATTCCACGAAGCCAATATTGAATGCATATACTTTTCGAACTAAAAGAATTTTTATAAGAATCAAGGATTCTTCAACCTATTAAATATAAAACTATCAAACAAACATAATATAATACCACCAATTTTATCATTAAATAAAATATATAAGATAGTAAATTAATTTGTCAATTATTTAAATATGTGGTGTGTCAATCCAAGGAAGTCATACCGGTCGGTACCGCTCATATCGGTCCCGACCGGTACGAGTGATTTTTACAATATACTGTTAGTATACCGGCGATATATCGAAATATCGGTGTACCGGTCCTAACCGATATTTACCGGTATGACCGGTATACCGGCGATATACCACCGGTATAACTTCCATGTGTCAATCACATAAGTTGACTTTAAACAACATTCTCCTAGTAATTTATATATATTTCATCATCTTATAAACCATCCATGTGAAACCCTTAACTTTAACATTACCATACAACTAGGGACAACAAATCAAAACCCGATTAATATAAAAGTAAACCCACACAAAAAATAGCTTAAATCAAACACAAATCAAAACCCAATATTTTTATGGTAAACACAAACAAAAACTCGAACTAACCACCCCATTTAATTTTTAAAAGTTGATGAATAGTGTTTATTTTTTGGGTTAACCAACCAATTGACATTGCACATAATTAATTTACAAGAAAATTACAACAGAGATCACAATCTTTAAAATAGTTTAAAAGTGATTATCCCAAAATTCATAAATTGTATAAAAACCCCAAAGTTTTAAAACCTTTAAAGAATGACCTATAAGTGAATAGTAACAGTTTTTCGTCAGTTTTTAAGTAAGTGATTTTGATAGTTAACGTGTTGTTTTTAAAATTTTCAAAGTTTCGAGAGATTGTCATTATATATTTATAAGGTTAAGAGATCAAATAAAAAAAATGTATTTAAAATATCAATCAATGTTATGGTCAAATATAAATGATTTTGAAACTTCGGGGTCAATTACCTAATTTTTAAACTTTGATGATATAATGTTTACACTTTAAAAAATTAGGTGATCAATAACACACATTATATAAATTTCATACGTTTTGCATATAATTTACTAACTTTAGAGGTATCGTATTTATATTATTTTAATGTTCGGAGGTTATTTACATGATTTCCCTTGATCAATTCAAAACACCTTAGTAAGGGAAAGAGTTAAAAACACATGGTTTTTGAAACCCTAATTAATTTATTCAATTCCCAACAACTTCTTCCATTATAACATAATTGATACAGTCTTGTTTTTGAAACAGTAAATGAAATGCAGAAGAGTAAAAACAAGAAGGAGCATGTGGTCTGAGTAAATGCTGTGGGGGCAAGATCTGCATGCACTTGTAAACCGCAAAGCATTCAAAAATATTTATGCTTCTTTCAACTACTCCCTTAACCTGTACATTCATTCATGTCTTTAATAATTACATTTATGTTAAGTAAATGTTAACGGTGGTGTCAATCGGTTTTCAAGTAAATTGATCACCCAATATTAATGGATACAAGTTAACATGTTCCATATTAGTTGGAGTTGTCGATTGGTTGAGTATTTATCCGAAGCAAATTGCAATGAATATTTGAAGGAAACAACAATCATTATATATATGATTTGATTATGGTCAAATAATAGGAAATATTTGTTAATTATATTAATTATCTCAAATCTCTCCAATATATAACCAAACTTGTGGTTCATTGTTTCAATGAATTAGATTCGTAGATCCCTTGTAGTCTACGAGACTGAGAGAACTTGTGTGGAGGTATGTTGTATTTGTCTTTTGATAGTGAATTTAATCGTTCTGCTATCAGATGATTTTTCACATGTCTTATGTTCCCATATTAACTTTTTTTGTGTTCTTTGACGTTGTTATTATCGGATTAGTCTAATCTATCGATGTTGTTCCCATATTTAGGTCCCTAGATGGGATCACCTTTCTTTTGTGCATATATTTACTCAAGTGAAATATAAAACTATAAATTACATATTAAACCGTCCACACATTTAGTTTTAACCCATTTCAACAATTCAATATTTTGTATTTAAAATATTTTGTAATAAAAAAATGATAAAATTACAACGATCATCCCATGTTTAAAATGTACAATGTGGGCAGATTACATTCTTAATAAGAGATCATGATCTCATTAACATGGTAAGCTTTGCAATTTGGTGTAGAAATTAGATTATTACAAGTTAGATGTAATAATTCAGACACATTTACTGACGTGTACTTACCTGTGAATCATTATTTATTCCTTCGCGGGCCATGTGGTATTTTATCTTATCATGGTTTTGTTGTCGAGAAATAACTCACCTACATAAGCCATACTCATTTTTACTCACTATCGTTTTAATAAAATTAATATATTTAGATTCCTTTTTATTTAATAATCACATATTACATTTTTAAATATTCACATTGTTGTAGAATGAAAGATAAGTTATTTATAAAATTATTAATATTAATTAATATTACCAATAAAGAAAATGATGTATGCATAAAAAAACTAATGTGTTTAAAGAGAATTAAATTTAGGAACAAACATTACAATTATAGAAGCATATGTGTACCACAAATACTTTATAAATACTAAAACATTTTCCCATGTGACTTATGATTTTATATATAATAAAAATTATATAGTAAAATTTATATCTCACCTACTTTATTAGGTTTGTAATATTGGGAATGTGACATAACCTATTTATTGCCATTTCTTACTTAAAAATTGTAAAATAAAATACTCCTTATTTCCTTCAACAAGGAATTCATATTGAATTTTGATGTTATATATAGCCAATATATATAACTATATGTTTCATACTCAAAACAATACTATTAGTTCTCATGATTTTATTTTCCAGTCATAAATCTTTTTAATGGGTTATCATTTAGGGTGAACACGATTAACTTTATAATCGGCATCTATTATGAGAATGTGAATAATTTTACTAGGGTTTTGTTCATTCTGTAAGATAAGAATGCATTTCAAATACAAAATTATGTAAAAATGTAGAATGTATTTTGCATCCTCATTGGAAGTAGAATGATAATGAACTAAAATCATTTCTTCAAAATATAATGAATTAAAATTAACTATTGTAATAATAGTAGTAATAACTATTAATATTATATGCATTATTATTAATTATTCGTTGGTCTAATACTATTTGGATGAATTATTGTTTATAAGTTATTTTCTATACAATATAAAAACAAAATATTTAAATGTTTTACTGTGAACATTATTGATGCAAAAAAATATTAAAAATCATATAATTGATTTAAACAAATATAAGTACTTTCAACTTTAAAGAGCAATTAAGTCACAAAATTATTTTACCTAATTGTACCCATTCATATTTATGGTACTATATAATAAAATAGGAAAAAATATATAATACATACATTTATCCAATTAGTTAATTAAAAAACATTACCCCAATGCCCTGCTTATTTATTTATTTATTCAGTTAGTTATAATATTTATTAACTGATAAATATATATTATTTTATTATTAAATATTGACATATCAGTCTCACTATAAGTGATTGCTTGATTTGAGTTCAATGCTATTTTTTCAAACCGGCAAATGTCTGGTTCAGTAAGAATCGGTTCAAACTGTTAAAGCTTAAAAAGATCTCAATCTTTTCATAATTTTCACAAAATATCTAAGTTACATTCTTAACTCAATAAACTAAGTTCAATATAAAGTTCAACTACATATATATTAAAGAAAACCAAATATCAACCATTACACAAACTCAATATCTCAAGTAGCATCAAACCTAACTTAGNATAACTCACCTACATAAGCCATACTCATTTTTACTCACTATCGTTTTAATAAAATTAATATATTTAGATTCCTTTTTATTTAATAATCACATATTATATATATATTTGTTATTATTATGATGAAATAAATAAATAGTAAGTTGGCCAAACATAATATGTGATTATATATATTTATATATGAGTGATTTTTGTGGACTGCTTCTCAACTTTAAAATTTTGTAATGTTGTATCTTTATAGTATAAAAACTAGCATATGAAGTGATATAATTGATGTCCAAAATATTAAATATATTGAACTCTTAGTTTAATAATTGTGTACTTAGTCATCGAATATCAAAATTCATTTATGCTTGACACTCGTTCTTTATAGATTTAAAAAATGAATCTTAATGTTTGATCATTTGATATTTGATATTTGACACCCAAAGATACTAACCATTCACAATCGACCCTCATGTTTGATATCTTTATCCGCACGTATGTTTTTGATCGAGAAATATGGATCAATTATGGTTACAATCTCGAATTATTTCTCTACACACAAATAATATAATTCATTTGGACTCCGTGGAAGAACTTGAATACTTCGACATTTTTTGGTGTTCAACATAATTCACATCGATGAATTGATACTTAAATATGTCTAAAACATCGAGTTCGGAATAATCAATAATCGACAAAAAAGTGAATAAAAAAAATAAGATGCACAGGTCAATTGTAAATGATTTGGTATATTCGGGGGTCCAATATCAGCATTTCAAACAATAAGAGTAATTTTCTACATCTATAAAGAATGATAGTTAATTGTGCAAAATCTCAAAACAATATTGTACTTTTAGGGTTAAATATTAGTGATTTTGAAATCTTCGGTGATAAACTACACGATTATAAAACTTAAAGGACATGATATTTATAAATTTTTAAAGTTTAAGGTTTAGTTTTTAGTAACATTGACACTTATAATGACGTATAATAAACTCGGTAATGGATTTAACTTTGACGGGAGTTCATGTTTGTCATCATATTATGGCTATTAAACTACACTTATAAATCACTTTATTATTTTTATATAAAGACATTTACTAAAGTCTATCCACAACGATGGACATCTAGTCTGATTGGGAGCTCACATGTCCACTATTTGTTGGCATTTGATTGAGGAGATAAATCTTCATTCTCTCCCTCCCCAATCAAATTAAAAATATAAAAAAATATTTGTAACAAATAAGTATATAATATATAAATTTATAATCGATTGGTATACTAATATTATCGATAATATTGTAATTGATTGATAAATCAGTAGTGTCGGTAATATTAAGGTAACTCTTTAGTATAACGAGCATTTTTGTAGTATTAATAATAACTAATGCAATACAAAATTTTCAATTTTAAACATTGATAGCATATTTATTAAATGTTTAAAATATTATAATATACAAAATAATAAAAATTAAACTTTTTAAATATTCACATTGTTGTAGAATGAAAGATAAGTTATTTATAAAATTATTAATATTAATTAATATTACCAATAAAGAAAATTATGTATGCATAAAAAAACTAATGTGTTTAAAGAGAATTAAATTTAGGGACAAACATTACAATTATAGAAGCATATGTGTACCACAAATACTTAATAAATACTAAAACATTTTCCCATGTGACTTATGATTTTATATATAATAAAAATTATATAGTAAAATTTATATCTCACCTACTTTATTAGGTTTGTAATATTGAGAATGTGACATAACCTATTTATTGCCATTTCTTACTTAAAAATTGTAAAATAAAATACTCCTTATTTCTTCAACAAGGAATTCATATTGAATTTTGATGTTATATATAGTCAATATATATAACTATATGTTTCCTACTCAAAACAATACTATTAGTTCTCATGATTTTATTTTCGAGTCATAAATCTTTTTAATGGGTTATCATTTAGGGTGAACACGATTAACTTTATAATTTAAATTAGATTCTTGAAAATTTTTTAGGATTTCATGGAACTGTTGTTAAATCATCATATTTAATCCATAATTATTACCCGTATATAGTTAATGTCGTGATTCGTATGAAATGAGGGGTCTTAAAGATATTTCATATTAACATTTTTTATTTTATAATGTATAATTTAAAAAAAAAATAATCGTTTTCTTAAATAATCGAGTCGGATTCCAGAGCTTCATTGACCGGTATAGTCGGTATAACTTCTTTGCTAATCGGCATCTATTATGAGAATGTGAATAATTTTACTAGGGTTTTTGTTCATTCTGTAAGATAAGAATGCATTTCAAATACAAAATTATGTAAAAATGTAGAATGTATTTTGCATCCTCATTGGAAGTAGAATGATAATGAACTAAAATCATTTCTTCAAAATATAATGAATTAAAATTAACTATTGTAATAATAGTAGTAATAACTATTAATATTATATGCATTATTATTAATTATTCGTTGGTCTACTACTATTTGGATGAATTATTGTTTATAAGTTATTTTCTATACAGTATAAAAACAAAATATTTAAATGTTTTACTGTGAACATTATTGATGCAAAAAAATATTAAAAATCATATAATTGATTTAAACAAATATAAGTACTTTCAACTTTAAAGAGCAATTAAGTCACAAAATTATTTTACCTAATTGTACCCATTCATATTTATGGTACTATATAATAAAATAGGAAAAAATATATAATACATACATTTATCCAATTAGTTAATTAAAAAACATTACCCCAATGCCCTGCTTATTTATTTATTTATTCAGTTAGTTATAATATTTATTAACTGATAAATATATATTATTTTATTATTAAAGATTGACATATCAGTCTCACTATAAGTGATTGCTTGATTTGAGTTCAATGCTATTTTTTCAAACAGGAAAATGTCTGGTTCAGTAAGAATCGGTTCAAACTGTTAAAGCTTAAAAAGATCTCAATCTTTTCATAATTTTCACAAAATATCTAAGTTACATTCTTAACTCAATAAACTAAGTTCAATATAAAGTTCAACTACATATATATTAAAAAAAACCAAATATCAACCATTACACAAACTCAATATCTCAAGTAGCATCAAACCTAACTTAGCATCAAACAACATAGTCATGAAACAACTCAAATACTCAACTTCCAATCAATCAAAATCAAACGACACACTCATGGAATAAGATGATATAGGTAAAAAACAAAAACATAATGCTCATATTATATTACGATTTCTTCCAATATCAAATATGATACTCATGTCCTCCAAATCCCTACTTTCTCATTCCTCTTGAAATGATGTGAAACTCAAAGTTCCAAAATCTTGCAATGATCCTAAATTTCAATCACAGTATAAAACTATTAGTATTTGAACAATATACTAATAATGAATCTTTATATGTACAAAATTACACCTTCATTAACTTCGTCTTCATTCTCATAAATTGGAAGATCTATTTCTTCGAAGAGTATGTCATCGATATCTTCTACGTCGTCAATCGAATCTCCCAAATTCCCTGAAATCCATGTATCAATATCTTCTATGTCATCAAGATCAATTGAACAAAGATGTTCATAATTTGAATGTCACCTATAATGTTTGATATAAATATCATAGTTAAATATAAATAATAAAAACATAAAATATGGTAAACAAGAAAATAAAGAATAATAAAACTAATTAAAATCATAATTGAAAAGATTACATGTCTTTAAGTTTCTGATTGTACCGAACACATACCAGGGCATTCAATCTTGAATGATCTAGTTTGTTTCTCTTTTTCATATGTATTTGATAAAAAACTTTCTAATTTCGTTCACAACCTAAGGATAAAATTGTTTGACTAAGAATCTTAATATCAATTTTTTTCAACTCCGGCGCACTTTCACCAAACAACTACCACCAATCCGCTAAAAATATAAATTGTATTAAAGAACATATGAATACATATGAATAAAATGATTGATAAATATTGATAAACAAACCTGATTTATATTTTTTGTCTTGACTAGCTTCTATGGTAATAGGATGTCCAAAACTTTTCAATTTATCACGAAATAACTTTATCTCTTCCAAATACACATTAATATCCGATGTTCCTTTCTTTGTAATGACATATAATTACATCATCCATTACAGCTTCAATCTATGTGTGATGATTTGGATCTTATTGGAATTGAGGATTCAACCAATAAGCAGCGACATTGATATCTTTTTTGAATATTGTAGCCTAACGAGACTCAATAATTGTGGTAAATGGTGCATATAAGATTTCATCATTTTCAAAAGTGCACATGATCGCTTTTATAACTCTATCTACACCATCATAAAGATATCTAATGTTGGGCTTCTTGTCACCATCAACCAATATCAAAAGTTTCATCAATGATTCTAATGCTTTGACTATAACTAAACAATTATTCTAAAATCCATCAGTTTTTACAATTTTTTTGAACTCCAAACCTAATTCCCCTTTTCCTAAGCTTGACTGAACAAATTCTCTACATAAGGCTAATGCCTCGAGGTCCTCCCAACGCCGGACAAAGCTTGGCAATGCAATGAAAATTGTGCCGAATCTTGTCTCCGTTGGTCTGACTATTTCTCTCCAACTATTTCTATTTCTCAATCATAAAAGCCACTTGATATGATTATATACAAACTTAGAAACATTGGATGCTTGTTCAACAACCTCTCGAATGCATCGTAATTTTCCAATATCTTTCGTCATCAAATTGATACAATGAGCGGCACATGGAGTCCAACTAATTGAACCATAGTGTACTTCAATTAGGCGTCTCGCCTCTACATAATTTGCTGCATTATCAGTCACAATATAAACAACATTTTTATCTCCAACCCACTCGATCATATTTTGAAACATATAGAAAAGAAGTTGTGCATTCTTGCATTTATCATACACATCAACTGATTTGATAAAAATTGTTCCACGAGGACTATAGACTAAGAAATTAATAAGTGACCGTGAACGCCCATCTGTCCAACTATCTCCCATCACTGTGCAACCAATCTCTGACCATCCAAGTTGAATACTATCAATCCAAAGCTGCAATTCTTGTTTTGCTTATTTTAATAAAGGTACTCGTAGCTCAATATAAGATGGAGGTTTGAATCCATCCCCCAGCACAGATATTGCATGCATCATAGAACAAATATATGGAGATCTACAACAATTAATAGGAATAGATGTGTCATAGAAAAATTTAGCGGTTTCTGAATTAGTTTTTCCACCGCTTCTTTTCCAATCCAAAATTTTTTAAGAATGGGTTGGACTTTTGTTGCTTCTTTTCATTTCCCTTTTGTTGCTCTACTACCATTTGAATTTTTAATATGAATTTCATCTATTTCATCGACATCCTCAATATTCTAGAGATATTCTTCTAAGAAATTTCTTAAATCACTTGATGTACGTCTTTTCTTTGACGACCATTCAAGTAAGGATAGCTTCATTTCTTTTCTCAACTCATTAGACACTTTTGAACATGCTGTTACATCCCCATATATGTCTGTTATATGTTTTTTCACTCTGTATATCCCTCTTCCATAAAATTTTTTATTATACAATACACAACATAAAACTTGACGATCATCCTCAACTAGTTGAATAACATATTTCCAAGCATGTTCGGTCTTAGCACGATGAGCAGAAGATATTTGGGAGGATCTTATATTTTCATTAGTACTACCATTGCTTTCCGTAGCCTATAGATTAATACGTCAAGGAAATCAATGCATTACACTTATAGCTATAAAAAAATTCTTACCATTTGCCTTGTTGATAAATTGTTAGACACAAAACCAAGAAAAAAAATCAGAAATCAAATATGCAAACAAATTGAGTTATAGCAACGTAACATGCAAAATATGCTTAGATATGAAACAATGCAAAACCTAACATTTAAAGCTTAAAAGATTTTCAACCAAAAATATAAAATATACGATACATGTACATACTGATTGACCTCACATGAAAATAAATCATAGAGAAATTAAAATACTTACAATTATTGTTTTCATGTCTTAGATTAAACTTACCCAATGAAATTCAACCAAACCCAATAAGAAAACAAGCAGAACAGCAAAAGCTCGATCATGCTCATCACATAAAAAACTTGAAGTCATACTTTTCACCAAAAGTCGAGCATTAATTTTGAACAAAAAAAATCTTGAGCAAGATTTAATCTCTGAAGATGAACAAGAGTTTGGTGTACCGAGAACAAGAAAAAATAATAAAGATAAAACTTGTGGATTGGGATGAGATTTCTGTCTACAAAATATAATTCGTCTTCTAGCCACCGTAAACAAACTAGAATCTTCAGTTCATATCCAACATCATGGGAATGGAACTTCACCCAAAAACTAGGTATTTTTATGTGAAAGAAAACCTAGAATCCGGTAGAAACGCAAGCAAATTGAAACTTAAAAAATACGCATCTTTCTATTGAACCGGATCGCCAAAAAAACAGTTCGCGGTCGAACTGGATCGATCGCGAACTGAAAACCTAGGTTCAATGTGATATCATTAACATCAACATTTAGTATTCTTTTTTATACTGAAATATTTATGTACTAAATTTCATAATAGGAACAAATAATTATTCTTAGAATAAAAGTAAAATTATGAAGAATTATAAAAATAAACCACTATTTATCTTTTGTCTCTGGCCCATTTTTAGTTCTAATCTTTGGCCCATTAAGTTGATCTATAGTCGGTTGAGCCCAATTTCATTTTAACTTTATTCATCCCATCGTAGGAAAATGTTGTTAAACCATGAATATATTAAAGTATTTTATAAGTCAACTAAATTATGTTTTATCCATTTTCTATGTTGGATTTTACTTAATCAGTTATGGAAATGAGATAAACGAAATTTATAAGGGTCATGGTATAATTAATAATAATTATCAAGTTTTTTAAATGAATGACATCTTCCTCTTAATATGTCGTTCATATTTCAGTTATATTATGTAAGTTCAAAGTGATAATGAAGCTTGTTTGATCAAAATCATAATTATCATTACCAAGAAATTCAGTTCAATTTCAACTCACAATTCCAACTTATCAAATGATTAAATTTGGAAGATTGTTAAATTTATCTCACATTAGTTATGTAAGTTTGATAAATTAGATTTATAAAAGTGAAAGTAACATCATATAATAATATTAAGTGTATATTATTTTTGCAAAATCTCTCACTCGTTACGATTTACAGACGTAATTTTAGCTAAATTCCAATACTTCAAAGCTCGTGTCACGTTTATTAAAATATTTTAAGTCAAGTCAACTCTTATGACATATATTGCCAACAAAAGCTTCCTTGTCCGAGCGTCCCTTCAACCATGGAATGTGAGCGACTTCTTATATGACGTGCAAAGGCAACACTTGTGATTCTATACATTCATTTTATTCTTCTATACTGGTTTAAGACCTTTGATCATCGCCGTTAATCTCTATCAGATATGTATAATATCTGGGGAGGACCGTTGGATATCGTCGGAGGCAGTTCAGCGGAGGCGGCGGCGGAGGAGGAGGAGGAGAAAGACAAGAGGAACAAAGTCTGGGACAAGGCAGCAATTGGGCATCAGGATCAGAATCTTGATCTTGACGAGACGCAGCAAAGTTGGCTTTTGGGTCCTCAGAAAAAGAAGAAGAAAAAGAAATATATTGATCTCGGTTGCGTACTGTGTAGCCCGACGGCTTTTAAATGGTTCATCTGGTTTATAATTATAGCCTTTTTCGTCATCGGGCTTCCTTTTATTATTGCAAAACTATTGCCCAAACATCGGACGCTCCCTCAGCCGCCGGATAATTACACCGTCGCGCTTCATCAAACTTTGATGTTCTTCGATGCACAAAAGTGTACGTACACAGCCACATTCTTCTTCTTCTTCTTCTCTTTTGCAGTTTGGGAATTATAAAAGAAAGTCAACAAGGAGATATTAAAATACATTTAAAAGCTAAGGCTAATACTATTATTTAATTATAGTTTGACTTTATTTTATTAATATTACAGCTGTGTTTTTTCTTAGGCTGATTCTAAATCTATCATTTAAAAACAATAAAAAGACTATTTGGTTTTTAAAGTTTCGTAAATGTGACAATTTTGGTTTGAGTAATATTTATAATTCTCGTATTTTGATAATTTTGGCAAAAAATACCAAAATTTTCTCAATCTTAAGAACTAAATTTGTCAAATTATACTAATTTTAATGATTTTATTTTTCAAAATTAGTTTTTTTATCAACAAAAAATATTAATGTGATGTGTAAATATAGTCATTGACTCATTGATTATCTTTATAAACCATCCTTATATGAAATATTAAAATCTATGACTTCATAATATTATTTCGGTAGTATTTTATGTCTAAGATTTATGGCATTTTTTAAAATCCAAATATCCATTTTTGACATTAAAATGAGATTAATGATTAATAAAACTATCTATTTAATTTCCCGTCTATATAATCTTTGAGAAAATGGCGATTTTGGTCCCCAAAGTTTGGATAATTTGGCAATTTTGGTCCCCAAAGTTTCGAGTGGCAAACACAGTCCCCAAAGTTTTGATGATTTGACAATTTTGGTCCCCAAAGTTGCGTATTTTCGCAAAATACGTCCCCAAAGTTTGCGAATTTTGGCAAAATCGGCCCCCAAATTAATTTTCGTCCGGGGACCTAATTTGCCACAAATTACAACTTTGGGGACCAATTATGCCACACGCACATAGTTTTGGGGACTGGTTTTGCCAAAATTCGCAAACTTTGGGGACCGGTTTTACGTACATGAAACTTTGGGGACTGGTTTTGCTAAAATTGGAAAATTTGGGGACCAAAATTATCAAAATTTTCAAACTTTGGGGATCAAAACTGTCTTCCGCCCATAATCTTTATTACAATGATTGCAAATTAATTTATCAGAGTATTTCATAGGAAATATATTAATATAAAATAGGTAACTATTAATAATAAGTCATTTATATTTATCATGTTTTACTTTAATTTTAAATTCAATTTATTATTATTTGTTAAATTGGTGAGAGGAATTAATGGATTGGGTATGCAGCCGGGAAATTGCCAGAGAACAACGGGATTCCATGGCGAGGCGATTCGGGTCTGCAAGACGGGTCGAATATTACCGGCGGGTTAGTTGGCGGATACTACGACTCCGGCGAGAATACCAAATTCCATTTTCCTCTTTCTTTCGCGATGACAATGCTCAGTTGGAGCGTCATCGAGTACGAGGAGAAGTATCGCGCAATCGGAGAGTACGATCACGTCAAGGATCTCATCAAATGGGGCGCCGATTATCTTCTTCTAACTTTCAACTCCTCCGCCAAAACCATCGACGAGATTCATTGTCAGGTAAACAAATTTCAATTTCATTTGCCTTTCTGTATTTTTTCCTTATGATTTAGGGTTTAGGGTTTATCTTCGTTTCTAGGTCGGCGGATCGTTAATTGGATCGAAATTGCCTAGTGATTTCTACTGCTGGGAAAGACCAGAAGACATGGACTACCCTCGTCCGGTTCAAACAACCACCGTCGGCCCTGATCTCGCCGGAGAAATGGCGGCGGCCCTCGCCGCAACTTCCATCGTTTTCAAAGATAATACAATCTACTCAAAGAAGCTTATCGCAGGTGCAGAAGCATTGTACACCTACAGCAGGGATTTAGGAAGAAGAGCAACGTACAGCCAAGGAAACCCTTACATAGAACCTTATTACAATTCCACAGGCTACTTTGATGAGTACATTTGGGGATCAGCTTGGTTATTTTACGCTACAGGCAACAGTTCATACTTATCTCTAGCAACAAATTCAGGCATAGCAGCAAACGCAAAGGCCTTGGATTTTATCCCAGAACAGAGTGTTCTAAGTTGGGACAACAAACTCCCTGCTGCAATGCTAATCTTGACAAGAATAAGGCTTTTTCTCAGCCCTGGTTACCCTTATGAAGACATGCTCAGAATGTACCATAACGTTACAGGGCTTAATATGTGCTCATTCCTTCATAAATATGCCATCTTCAACAGAACTCCAGGTACTGTAATTATCCCCATATTGCTAATCATTAAGCACTTACTTAGCTAGCGTCTTACAGGAGGGCTGATATTACTGAGCAATAAGCCTAAGGGACAACAGAATTTGCAGTATGTTGTAAATGCAGCATTTTTAGCTTCCATTTTTGCTGATTATTTGAATGCAAATGATGTTCCTGGCTGGAACTGTGGTCCTGATTATTTCCCCTCTACTGTTCTCAAAGATTTTGCCATTTCTCAGGTACTCTTGCTTCCATTTTTTTGCAGATAAGCTGATTATTAAGTGTTTTTTGTTGTGTTTTCTTGATGATGATGAAGGTGAACTATATATTAGGGTCGAATCCACTTAACATGAGTTATTTAGTCGGGTACGGATCGAATTATCCACGAAATGTTCATCACCGTGGAGCTTCAATCCCGGTTGATAAGAACAAATATTCATGTACCGGTGGATGGCTATGGCGTGATACTTCGAGTCCAAACCCGAATAATATAACCGGAATGGTTAGTGGTCCGGATTATGTTGACGGGTTTAAGGATGTTCGGAGTAACTATTATTACACAGAGCCAACTATGGCAGGCAATGCTGGTTTAGTTGCTGCACTTGTTTCTCTTACAACAAGTGGTGGTGTAGGAGTTGATAGAAACTTGATTTTTAGCGCCGTGCCACCGTTGTCTCCGCCGAGTCCTCCTCCGCCTGCGCCTTGGAAGCCTTGAGTTCTTTCGTTCTATTTGTGTCGTATTTATACTGGACGGACAGAAATAACAATTTCATGAGTATATATAACTATGGGTTTCATTATTCGGGAAAAACCGAATATCGAACCGTATATCGATTTTTTTTATCGAACTGTACTGAATTATGAAATCGGTTCAGTATTCGGTTTTCAAATTTCGACCATTTTAGTATTTGATTTCGGTTTGTTAAAAAAAATCGGTATTCAATAATTTAACGAATACCGAATTTAACCTTTTTTTAAAAAATTTAAAATTAATATTTTTGTATTTAATTATATAGTTAAATATCTTATTATGATTAATTTTTTTATCTAATTTTATTAAAATTAGATAAATACCGAAACAATTCGTATTTATCGAATAAACACCTTTATAAATAACTAATATTTTTTAAAAAAATAATATTTATTAGTATTTTTAGACCCGAACTTGAAGGACCTGAAAATGAACCCTAATATTGGTAGTTTGTTCCATATTTGTAGATCTATAAAGATCTCAATGTAATCCTTCAGAAAAATATAGAATCACATATCTTATGAATATCTAGAGTTCTGAGTTTCTTAAACACTCATAGCCAAACCTTAGGCAAAGATTGAGAGCCAAATATTAGGCCAAGAGAGTTCAACAATGTTCAACTGTAAAGAATAACAACAACATGAAATTTCAAAGCCAAAAACTAGGCAATAGCTTTCAAGACATTAATCATAGAGACAAAACTTAGGCTAAAAGCACCTATATCAAACTAAAGAATCAAGAGAAGAAATAAATCATAGAGCATTAAAATAGTAAGGAATGCTAAAAAACAAGCAAAGAAAATGAACAAACTAAATAGTAAATACAACACACATTATATACTGATGAGACTAGGCCAATTACAAGCCCATTTGATACTAATATTATCTTTACATATATTCTATATATTTTTTTCATTTCTTCTTTCAACCATATATAAGTCAATGAGTTTGTTTGGTATATCTTTTTAAAGTTACGGTGTGGTAAGATATGATAATCGTGAATTTTTAAATATGTTTGGGAAAATTGTGATATTATGATCGCGATTTACGTAAAAATACTAATATATCTTTATATATATAAAATAATAAATATAATTATATTATAATTAATAGAATTAAAAGTAAATTAGTCTTTTCCAAAATCACGATAATACCACAACTAGTTTTAACAACTGTGATGATATCGTGATTTTTTAACGATTATCACACCGCAATTAAGTTTATGTTTTGTGTAACATAAGAAAATCACGATCTGGACATCGCATCGCACCTCACCGTAGTTTTAATTTGATTACCAAACAAACCCAATATCTTATTCCATATATTTAGTGGGTCAATTAAGAAAATATATTTCTCATTCGATAATCTTGAATCTCGATCCAAATCTAATCTGATCACTATCAAATAAATTCATCACAATCGTCCGATCGCTAACAAAATAAGAGAGAATACGAATCATAGTAAATGATTGTTCAAGTCTTTTACAGTATAATCTCATCTCTCTTATATAATTAAATGTTAAATGCATTATTTCTACTTTATTTACTTATGCAATTTCTCATTTTTTAAACCTTATATTATAAAATTAAAACTACATGTACATAAACAATACAAAGTGTACTTGAATGATTAACCAAGCTACTTTTGTAAAAATAAAATACGTAACAAAACATCTACTGTGTGTTTTTCTCTAGATCTCGCACAAAAGTAGCATTTTTTAATCAATTCTCTTCCCTATTTCCAGCTAACGCTTCTATCTTTCCACTGTAAAAATGTAAATATATTAATCACTCCAATCCAATCCCTTGTTCCAAATTGAGCAAAAAAATACATTTCCATTCGTATTTTACATGCCTCTATTCTTTGTTGCTATTCTTCTCTATGGCTTTTGGGATTTGCTTGTCTTTTTGAATACTCAAGTGAAGTGAAATAGCCACAGTAATTTGTGCACATCACCATTTTATTGAATGGATGATGAAGTTTGAGGAACAAGAGACGAATCAATTTAATATAAAGAATTCAGAACCTGGTGATGTTTTTCTTCAAGCTTCTTCTCAATGTTTCACTGTTCCATCTTCGTTGCTCGATTCACCGATCAAATTGCACAATTCCCAGGTTCGTTACCTCTTTGAAAATCTCTTCTTTTTACTAATCAAATCTTTTGTAAAACTCACAGGAAGGTGGTGTCATAAAGGGGAAAAATGAATCATTTGCCTGTTTTCAAGAGGTTAGTAATAATAATAATGAACAAAAAATAGAAGATGATGGATTTTGCTGGAGAAAATATGGTCAAAAGCATGTAAAAGGAAGTGAACGTCCAAGAAGCTATTACAAATGCACAAATATAAATTGTAATGTAAAGAAGAAAGTTGAACGTTCAGGGGATGGTGAGATCACTGAAATAGTGTATAAAGGTTGTCACAATCACCCAAAACTTCATTTTTCTAATACAACATCAGATATTATAACTCAAAGCAATGAAGAAATTTTAACTGAGAAATCAGATCGAGATTTGAAAGCTAATGGTGTGAATCATAAAAGGGATCTCAGTAAACATGAAGGCGATGAACAAAAGGAAGCAATCCCGGAAAGCATATTCATCAAAAATGATAACGAGGAAAGCAATGAGATTGAACTAAAGAAGAGGTAATTAATTCATTTGTTTTTCATTGTATTAGTCACATTTATGCATTCAAGTTTGTAGGAAAATAGAGAGTTTAACAGATCAAGAGATTATATTGCCAATATCTACAAAAGAAGACAGAGTTGTAATTCAGATTCAGACTGATATTGATATAATGGATGATGGATATAAATGGAGAAAATACGGCCAAAAAGTTGTCAAAGGAAATCCAAATCCAAGGTACATATCACATTTCAAAATTCAAATGAAATCCATTTCACAATCATGTGTATTTGTTAATGTAGAAGCTATTACAAATGCACTGCAATTGGTTGTCATGTAAGAAAGCAAGTAGAGAGAGCTGCAAAAGATGTAAAGGCAGTGGTGACAGCTTACGAAGGAAAGCATAATCATGAACCCCAATCTAATAAAACCAGCAATCTAGGGTTTCCAAGTGATGTTTCAAATTTACCTGCACGTACAGCGCCTATCAATTCTTCCCCGTCAGAGATACCAATAACTAGGGCTTCAGAAAGGCGAGGAATAATGGATTACGATAGCATAATGAGCCCTAATTTCACGAACAACGATCGTAACCTCAATTTCGGAGCTTCAATTTACCCAATTTCTTTTCCTGATTTCCCTACGATGAATCATGGATCTCTTTTTGTAAATGGAAGTAATGTTGGAATGAATCCATATACGCCTTCTTCATACGAGATTTACCCACGGAATGCTGATTACATGATGATTAACAATCCAGTCGCTATGAATTTACCATCAGCAACGAGCAGTTTATGCCTCAACCAAAATTACGGCGCGCAAGTTCAGTACAATGGGAATCAAGTGAATCCAAAAGAGGAGCAGATGGATATTCATTCTTGAATAAGGATTGCTCCAATTCTGCAGTTTCTGTTGATCCGTGTGCTTTGCCCATCTTCAATAATTGCTTGGAAAAAGTTGAGAACAATAAAACTCATTGTGAATTTGTTTTTAGACAAGTTCTCTTTTTTACTAATAAACCAAAACTCAATACAAAAATAATTATTGTGATATTGTTAAAAAAAATCTTTATTATTTGTCTAATCACTCTCATTTCCAATATTATTAAACTCACAATATATGAGTTTACTTTAGGAGATTTTCAGATGCATGTTACAATATATCACAAGATGCCAAGAATTATGATTTAAACAAAACCATGCGAATGGGAAACAGAGTTTTCCAACCCATATTTCATAGGATAGTTGCATTTTAACGCATTTCGAACTTGCAAACCACGAAAGAAATTGGAAGTTATGACTACCAATTATAATTGGACACTTGGAACAGCAATTAGGGTTACGTAGTTGGCAATAACCAACGCAATTGACAAATTCTTACGTATTTGTTTATCCATTTCGTAAGACGCAATTTGCGGTTCTCCCCGACAAGTCTTCCTTCACCCCCGAGCGGTCATTTCCTTCTCCGGCGGTCACTTTTCCTTTTCCGGCGAACATTTTTCATTCTCTGCACTATGTAAGTTTCTAGCCGATGCATTTGTCATTTTAATTTTAAATTTGGCTGATTGTTCGGTAATTTGAAGTTTAAATTTGTAAGTTTTTAGGAATAAATCAAAGATTCAGAGTAAGGCCTTTTGCCAACTTTTTTATTTCTTCCCATCCAGAATTGACTATTCATTTCTGTATCAAAGGCAAGACAGCGGCGCCCACCAGCAACCTCGACCCATAAAGCTAGACAGGATTATTAACAATAATTCTTGGAATTCCCTGCACCAGGGAAGCAAAGTTGTTTTCTTTTACCGATTGGAATTAAGAGATAGAGTTAGCCTTTCCAGCCGTTGAAAACACTAAGGAAGAATGGGTTTAAATTCGTTATTCCCAACTTCAAAATTTGCTATGTAAATGCATGAAGATTAGTTGTTAGTATCCTCTTGTAAATGAATGCAAATGGCTGAAATTGACGTCAATGTATGGGCAAGAATACATTAGAGTTTGAACACTACGAAAATGAATTATTGATTGAGATGTTTTGTTTACCATAAGCATGAGTTTGTCTTTGGTATCTTCTAGTTTTTTTTGTAACAGTGCAAATGATTGAAATTCACATGTATGTAAAATGTAAGAAAATTAAAGTTTGAACACTTAGAAAGATAATTCTTAAATTAGATGTTTTGTTCACATTACGCATGAATTTGACATTAGTATCTTGTAATTTCTTTCTTGTGCATTATATATTCCCTTTATAAGAGATTAAAGGGTTAAAATTTGTCGGATTTTATGTTAGCTTGGGTGTATCAATTTGTTTTGTTTATAATGTTGTCTAAGAAAAATTGAGATTGTTTTATGGTTTCAAAGCATTTGCGGGTTTAGTCGTCTTTTTGGTTCCTTTGAATATATGAATTGTTTTGTTTATAATGTTGTATTCGAATTTACAATTATTTTATGGTTTCGGTGCATTTATAGTTTATGAATTATTTTAGGTTGTTTCCGATGTATGAGTTATTTGTTTATAATTTTGTTTAAGAATTGTTGATTGTTTTATGGTTTTATTTTAGGATTTTAGGAAATGTCAAACCCTATAATACCACCGATTGAGAGGAGTGTATTAGTGTTGCAAGACGAACATTGTTCAAATGCACTCCTTCGTGGGATGAATTTAGAGAGTAAACTGAGTTTTAGACATTCGGATAAATTTGTTCGAAAATTGACCATTCATCGTAGAGTTGCAAGAATAATTGATAATTGGGGATTTTACGGGGTGTTAAAAACAACACGATTACGATTGAATCAACATTTACTTACTGCTTTAATTGAGTGTTGGCGCCCAGAGACTCACACATTTTTCTTGGTATCGGGAGAGGTTAGTCTAATTGTTTTATACTCAAAAGATTTTATTACTAACTTTATTATTTTATCACCTTGCAGGCTACAATTACATTGCAAGATGTGTCTGTCATATAAGGTCTCCGATTTAATGGAACCCCTATTATTAGATAGAGGGATGAAAGAACTTCGAGTCAGTGGAAGCAGTTCATTTTTGATCGATTTGGTTGGAATGCCGACGTTGGACGAGATATAAGGGGAAATTGCTTTATGATTTCACTATTCGGGAAGTATGTTATGGGTAAAACAAATTCAATTACAGACACTACATCAGATGTTGATGTTTATCGGTTAGTATTGAGTTAGCTTATTTGTTTATGCATTATTTGTTTAGGTCTAAATACTTAGCTTTTTGTAGTTCTGAAGGTGCGATTTGTGCCATTTTGATTTCTTGTGTGATGTTCCCAGACCACAAGGGTGATCAAGGAAAATTAATGTTCCTGGACCTATTAGCTGATGACGAAAAGGTCACACAACTAAGCTGGGGATCAATAGTGCTTGCATACTTGTATCGAAATCTTTGCTAGGGATGCAGGATTGGGACTCGTTCCGTCGGTGGTCCAATGCGACTTCTTCTTGTAAGAGTCTAATATTTTACATTGGTATTCGTTAAACCATAACTTGTAATTCGATATAAAATGCGTTTTAGATTTGAGCGTATAGCAGAATCAGGCAGAGGACTTGTGGTACAGGTGGTCATTTCGAGTTTCCTCGTCGTTGATTGTTTAGCGTGTTATATATTGTTTAGAACATTTAGTTGTGTAAAAAAGTTTCATTAAAAATATTCGAAAATAATAACTGAAAACATAACATCAAAAAGAACAACTATGCATCCATCTCCCCAGGTATTCTCGTGGATTGGGGACGACCAATCAATTTCTTCTCTCGGCTTGCATCGTGATGCAGCACCGAGCCAGGATCAGGGCAATCTCCTTCGGGACCCATGCCATTCAGGAAGGTTTGAGAGTATTGTGTGCGAAGATGTTCCAATATCATCTCTCTCCCTAACAGAAGGTCCTCCGATATGTTGTACATTTTGACGAAAAATAATGCATGAGAGCATGGCAAACGGTGACTCAACCATGCCCCACATGTACAAATCTGGTTTGCAATGTCTACTATTTGTCTATATTTTTTTCTCTTTTTAGCTGTTGATATAAACATAAATAACTCCCCACATTGTCTGTCTTCGTCCCAATATCGTTCTTGATGAGTACGCCATTTTTGATTTTGCTCATTGTACCAGGTGATCGTTGCTGGTGTAAAGACCTGTGTGGCTCATGGAATTTAACAAATGGATCGAGACATCACTTACTTAAAGCATTAATAATACAATTAAAAAACTCATATCCAAGTTTTTTGTGATGCTGGCGATATCGTTGCGCCTGCTGATGAAGATCTTCGTGTAAGATAGAATGTAGTTTCTACAATGCTACAAATCGGATATCTTTGGCACAACTTCAATACGCTGTTGGATGACTCCACTTGGTTTGTGGTCATGGTACTGTGTCGACTACCATCATCAAATGCAAAAACCCATTTATATCGATTCTCAATCTTATAGGAGGTTGTCAACCATTGGTATGCACGAGTACTCCGCCTTTGTATTTGACTCATCCACTTTTCGTACTTCCACATCACCGGTGTCACACCAGCACGGTAGGCTAGATCTCAAATATCTTTATTTTTTACAACCTTTTTCAAATTAGACACCACATGACGCAAACACCACCGGTGTTGTAAACGACCGGTCTGAAATGCATTCATACTACAGACTGCCGCAGTAATTCCAGAATGTCTATCTGTAAAGATACAACATCGAGAACTATGTAATATATGTGATGAGAACTCTAGGACCGGGAACCCTGCAATGGATGAGGCCCAGTAACGATTGGGCCGATCCATAGGGTGGAAGCGAACTTGTTCAACCCATTAGTACACTTAAGGTATAATGGCCCGATATTCTGCAAGAGGACCGAAGATAACCTTGGCGAAATAAAATGTTTCCTGACAGCTGGCTCTGTGGTTCGGTCTAAATGGTTACAAACTCACGCTTTCCACGCTTCGGGCCTTCACACGTTTACCACGCCTCGGGCCCGATCACGCAGACCACGCCTCGGTTCCGGCCTCGTTTTATATCGCGCGATAACAACCTCTAACAAACCTGTCAGAGTCGGTTACAGAGCGTGAATTACACACGCCATTAACTCTATAAATACAGAGCACAACGACGGAAATAGCAGGACCCTTTGGACGCGTAAGAACAAGCCGTTATCCTGTTGAAGTTCTTACTGCTTTCTTATTTCTTGTCATTTTCTTTAAACCTCTACTGTACTCTGCAATGGATTGCTTGATTAGTGAACAGGCTAAGAGCTTTAATTCGCTCTTAGTCAAGTGGTTTTCTCCCCAATTCCTGGGGTTTCCACTATAAATTGTTGTGCCTCATTGTTATTTCTAGTCTCTTAATCGTTTTCCCATAAAAAACAAATCAAAACCGAGTTCGTTTGTTGACGAACCGGATGACTGTTGGTACCCCTAAAAAGTGACCATAACAGTTTGACACCGTTCGTGGGGACGATTCTCTAATCCCATTTGAGTTTTCTACCAGGGATAGGATAATCAAAGGTATGGCGACTGAAATTTCAACAAATGACAGTGACGTGCTTCCCGATAGTTTCCCAGCACCAACATTCACTTTACAGGATCTGGAAGCTATCGTCAGGAAGGTGGTACTGGAAATTACGTCGGAGAGAAGTGGAACAGAACCACCGTTGTTTCAAGCCCTGTTCCCAAAAGCAGAGGATATGAGAGTGATCCTGACGAGCGCAGCACTGATGATGAAGAAATCATCATGCGCGGTGTAACAACGAGGAGGCCGAGATATCGATCTACTCCTCCCCCCCGGCCAGGGGTCTAACTCCCGCTCCTGGAAATGATCAGGAGCATATGCATCGACGAATTGACGAGATCACCAGGGAGTTGGAGAGCATGCATGCGCTTAAGGATTGCGAACCTAATATGGGACGCAATCCTGGTTTATTCAACAGGGCCATGGAAGCCACAATCAGGCGAAATAAGGATGATGACTGGTGGCATAATCTGCATGCGGTCCAGACATCGTCCCAACAATCTGAAGGCGTATCAGCCGCCTTGGGAGATTTGATGCTCCCCTTTTCCGAAGAGATCTGGGCAGAAGTCTCAGATCAGCACTATCGCAACCGTGAGGGGTTGCCTACATTTCGCGGTGACGCTGATCCAATCGATCATGTCGCCGATTTTGAATTACGCATGGGAACTGTTCGGGCCTCAGATTCGCTGAAGTGCCGCATCTTCGCGGCAGGATTACAAGGTGATGCCCGAACGTCTTTCAAAAATTTGCCGGCCCGATCCATACGGTCGTATGGCGGATTTATTTTGGCTTTCTCAGAGCAGTTCACTCCAAATGTAGGACCGCCCCGAAGCAAGCATGAACTATATCAGTTGAAATATATTCCGGCAAAAATGAGTCTTCGGTCCTTCATGGAGAAATTCAATAGGACCGTCCGGGGCATCAAACTTGAGCTCCGGAACATGATTGACATTCTACAGCAAGTCTTGGGATCGTGCGGCCTTTCGACCAGTTTGGTAAAGAGCCCACCATCAACCTTGGGTAAACTTCTTCAGAAAATCAACAAGTATATTAAGGTGGATGAAGTGCTGGGGCTAGGCTATCGGAAACCTAGCGGTAATTCTGAGCCTGCAGGTGAGCATAGGGTTTCCTACCCTAAGAAGCAGTCGCGAGAAGTAGCGGATGTAGGTGAGAAAGATGTCCCCCCGAAGCAGGAGGACAATCAGGTGTATTGCGAATTACATCATTATCGCGATCACGCGACCCTGACGTGCCCGCTGTTGAAAGAGACAGTAGCCACAATGAATCAGAAGGGCAAGCGAGCGGAATCCACCCGAAAGGGCCACCAGGGTGACGACCGTCACAGGCCGCGGGGAAGGGATAATCGGGGACAACCCCGAAATTATAACGATCGGACGGAGGACCGACGGTCTCCTCCGCCAGAACAAGACAGAGACCAACACGGTCGAGAGAACCGTGGTCAGGGCCGAAGAAGAAGATGGCGGGGCCTTGGCGGCAGAGCCCCGCAGAACGAGGGTGGAAGGCAGGAGCAGGCCGCTCCTCCACCTGCGGAAACAGGTGCCCAACCTCCTCAAAATGAGGCGGCACCTAGAGAAGTAGCCGGAGATATTTATGTTATCTCCAATGGTCTGAAAATAAATGAATCGGTCCGGGACCGAAAGAGAACCGCGCGCGGAGACTCCGCTGAGAGCTCCGAATATGTGGCGCTGGTTAAGTATGATCCCGCTGAACGGTCCCCTCCTTTCAGGGAAGATATCACTTTCACTATGGCCGATCGGGAAGGGATCATCGATCCATGCGATGATCTCCTTACCATTACTGGAATCATCGGGAATAGCCGTGTCCACAGGATCCTAGTGTACACCGGGGCTTCATGCAATTTAATGAAGCGCGAAATCGCTGAAATGTTGGGAGCTGCTGCTCATGACCTCCCGATCGCTAATATAATTCTCTGGTCGTTCGACCAGAGAAGCGTCATTCCATGCGGGAAGATTTTATTCTCAGTCACCCTTGGAGAACCATCCAAGAACCGATCGGAGGATTTGGAATTCATTTTCGTTGAAGTCGACTTGGCTTACAACGCCATTATCGGACGGACCGGCCTCAGTAAGTTCTTGGCGGTCCCATCTAATTATCATATGATGCTCAAATTCCCCTCCATTCATGGAGTTATTTCTGTCAAGGGAGATCAGAAAGTAGCTAGACAATGCTACATGAGCTCGTGCCGATCATTGGCACCTATCAAAAGGGCCCGGGTAGATCTGCTGGAAGAGCCGCCGCACCCGAGGCAAGCAATGGAACCCGTGGGGTTCAAGTTGATTAATCTGGTTGAGGATGACTCAACCAAAACAACTCGCATCGGGGAACATTTAGCCCATGCTTTTGAAAAAGAACTGATCCACTTGCTGAGAAGCCACGTGGATATATTCGCATGGACCCCGGACAATGTTCTGGGGATTGACCGATCCGATAGTGAACATCGGATCAACACCGAGCCCAAAATGAAGCCTGTTAGGCAGAAGAAGAGACTCTATTCTCCCAAAAAAATCGAGATCATCCGGGCTGAGGTGAACAAATTGCTGCGGTCGGGATTCATCAGAGAGATCCACTATACTGAATGGGTTGCAAACCCAGTAGTTGTAACGACCGTAATTTGGGCCTAGTTGTTTTGTTAAAAACATGACAATTAAAACGGAAACATTCGAAAGCAATTTAAAACATAGTTCAAAACATTAAAGTACGACTGCATAATTTAGAGTGTTCTCCGAAGGACCGGACTCTATCACCGGACAACCGACGACCTCCTTCCCCGTCCCTATCATATCTCACCTGCGTCACCTACAAAATCTGTAAAGCGGTCACAATCTATTAAAGGAAACTTCACACACACTACACATTATCTTTCTTACTTCTTAGGTACATCATACACACACACATGAATCATTTCACTTAACCGTTTTCTTATTTCCCTCTTCTTTTACCCTTATCNCTCCTTTATCTTTTTCTTTACTTTTCTATTCTTCGTTCCCTTTTACGTTCTTTCGTTACCGTATCTCTCATTATCTACCGTCTAGACTTTACCGTTACATTCCTTACTATTTGTTTCGACATACCTTTTTCTCGGCTATTACAGTAGTGGTCTCCAAACCGGATGGGAAATGACGGATGTGCATCAATTTCACTGATGTTAACAAAAGCTGTGAGTCGGACCCCTTCCCCCTGCCGCATATCTACCGACTGATAGATGCTGTGTCTGGCAGCACCATGATGAGCATCATGGATGCTTATTCTGGGTACCATCAGATCTTCCTAGCTGAAGAAGATCAAAAGAAGTCATCATTTATGACCGAAGATGACATTTACTGTTATGTGGTTATGCCATTCGGTCTCAAAAATGCTGGAGCAACATATCAAAGGTTGGTCAACAAAATCTTTAGAGAATTGATCGGTCATATGATGGAAGTTTATGTTGATGATATGATTGTTAAATCTATGAATGATGAAGATCATCAATCTTATTTGTTTCGTTATTTCGAAGTATGCCGCAAATATAAGCTCAAACTAAATCCAAATAAATGCTGCTTTGGGATCCGAAGTGGAAAATTTTTAGGATTTACGTTTCATAAAAAAGGCATAGAGGTTAACCCTGAGAAGGTGCAGGCTATCATTGATATACAACCTCCAAGAAACAAAAGAGAATTTCAGAGGCTTACTGGCTGACTCGCGGCGCTAAGCAGGTTTATTTCAAAATCCACAGACCGGGCTCTACCTTTTTTAGAGTGCTAAGAAAAGCAAGCCATCTAGATTGGACCGAAGAATGCGATCGGGCCTTTTCCGAGCTGAAGACTTATTTAAGCACTCCCCCGGTAATGGTGAGTCCAACTTGTGATGAACTTTTGGGGTTGTATCTTGATGTATCAGAAATTGCAGTCAGCGCAACTCTGGTGACCATCCGAGACGATATTCATAGACCCGTTTATTATGTATGCCATTCTCTGGTATCTGCTGAAACCAGATATTCCACCTTGGTAAAATTCATGTTGGCTTTGAAAAAAGTTGTATCCAAGCTTAAACATTATTTTGAAGGCTGAACGGTTTATATTTATACGGATCAACCTCTGAAGGTGGTTCTTAAACAAAAGGATTTGAATGAGAGATTAGCAAAATGGGCTATCAAACTCATCGCTATGTATCTGGAATTCCTACCCCGAAGGGCGATCAAGGCTAAGTTTCTAGCCGACTTTGTGGTTGAAATGACCTGATCAGCCATATATCTTAACCAAGAGGATGATCGAAAGGACGATCCACGTAGATGGGTCGACCTTCGGAGGAAGAGGAGCAGGCATTACCCTAACAACGTTACAAGGTGACCTTATTCATTCCGCAGTTAAATTTTCCTTTGTTGGAACAAATAATGTGTTAGAATACGTGGCTGTATTATCGGGAATGACCTTGGCTCGAAAAATGGGAGTTTGCATAGTGCGAATGTTCTCATACTCAAAGTTAGTAGTGGAACAATTCGTAGAGAGATTTGAAACTCATGATCCGATGATGAGATTATATTGTGCCAAAGTCCTGGAATTATCCAAAAATTTTAGTGAGTTTTCTCTTGACCACGTGCCTCGAGAGCAGAATAAGGTTGCCAATGCACTCGCCAAATTGGCCGCGGGCATACCTGACATAGAGCCGAGCACTATTTCGGTCCATATACAGGACCGACCCTCGGTCGAGATATCAGTGATCGAACAATCTATTGAAGAGATCGGGGATCTATGCCATGAACTCCATGGCTTGAATATTAACGCTACTGAATCTCCTGGGGAACCTAATTGGATGGATCCCTTTATTAAATATCTTTTGAACGGCTATCTCCCTGAAGACAAGTCTGCTGCCAGAAAAATAGAAGTCCGGGCTAAGAGATTTATCTTGTTTAAAAAAAGTTTTGAGGGCCCACTTCTGCGCTGCTTGTCCCCTATTGAGGCTGAATCCGTCATGATTTATGTTCATGAAGAGATATGTGGCATTCATTCAGGGGCTCGATCTTTATACCACCGCATCATTAGAGCCGGATATTTTTTGCCAACGTTGCTTGCAGATGCCAAGAAATACACTAAACGTTGCACCATATGTCAGTATCATGCTCCAATCCCGCAATCTCCCGGGGCTCCCTTATCGGTCACCCCATTGCCTTGCCCGTTTGACAGATGGGGGATTGATATCCTCGGACCTTTTCCTCGGTCAATAGGGCAAAGTAAATTTTGTATTATAGGGGTGGAGTATTACTCGAAGTGGATTGATGCAGAAGCAGTAGCCATCATCTCAGAGAAGGTTGTCAAATACTTCTTATGGAGACATATCGTGAGTCGCTTCGGGGTTCCCCGAGCACTCATATCAGATAATGAGACTCAGTTCCTTGGAAAGAGCATACATGATTTATGCACCAAGTTGGGCATCATCCAACATTTCTCGTCAGTAGCCCATCCCCAAACTAATGGACTTACGGAGGTATCTAACAAGGTTATTCTGAAAGGATTGAAGACCAAGTTAGAAGATTTTGGAGGGAAATGACCTGAACACATCTATGAGGTCTTATGGGTATACCGAACTACACCTCGCTCAACAACCCAGGAATCACCTTTCTCATTGGTGTATGGGATCGAAGCTGTTAGCCTGGTGGAGGTTGCCATCCGATCACCTCGGATACCTCAATATGATGAGCATATGAATGGTGAAAGGAGGCTATTGGACTTCGAGATGATCGAAGAAAAGAGAGATGCGATTTACGCGCGGATGCGTGCTTATCAGCGATCTATGGAATAGGCCCATAACAAACGAGTCCTCCCAAGGGAATTCTTTGAATGTGATCTCGTCTTCAGAAGCATAAAAGTGCAGAGGAAAATCGGAAAGTTGGACAGAAATTGGGAGGGACCGTATCGAATATAAAAGAAATTGGAATCAAGTGTGTATAAACTTGAAACATTGGATGGTATAGAGGTCCTCCGAACTTGGAATGTCATGAATTTAAGGCGATACTTCTTGTGAACTTTCGGTTAACTTGTTTGATTTAATAAACGCACATTCCTTTAAACGTAAGCCGAAAACAAGTAAGTACAAAACAAATTATTTCTAATTGAGTGATGGACTGATCTTGAAGTTGGGTGATTTAGGACGAATCTGGACTGGTGACCGAAGCATCCTATCCGCAAGGCTCCCAAATTGTAGTGATCACTCTGACGAGTCAGATGCTCCTACACTTGCCTAGTCCCATGGATGAGTTGCGATTCTCCCAGAACTCATTACGAACTAAAACACTCCCTTCAACGGCATTCATTCTTGGGAAATAGCCCTTGTAATTACAAAATCTGCCCGAAATGATGAATGGGGGAGTCAACATATCGAAACACAAGTTCGATCTTATTATGGGACATGTGATGAGCAAAAGCTTAGCCAATATAACCTACGGGAGTTCAGTAGAACCAAGGTTCAGCCGAAGCTTATAGGGACTCATATTGAACCTGGACCGCGTCGTTCTAATCAAGTTGTGATTCCAAGGACGGAATAAGAGTGATCCGCATACAATGTAAAACGACCAATCCAATCAGAATTGACTTGAGTGAGCCAAACATAATATCTGGGACCGATGGGTTAACACCCTATAAACATCCACGATCTTACACTTGGTGGTTAAAACACTCTCGTTAATATGAAACTTGTTAATTCATATAAAAGTCAGTTATAATATTTTGTTCTGACAATCAAGAAGACGAGAATTGAGAGGAAAATGTTGTATATTGAAAACAAGGAGCAAAGCATGTACAAATACAACTGAGATTTAACTACCCTGCCCATCTTCCTTGTTTTCAATTCCCTGCTCCTGCGGTTCGGCCCGGGCCACGAGCTGCTTCAATTCTTCCTCTTGGTCGGCCAACTTTTGGTTTACCGCTTTCTCCATCTCCTCAAAGAGATAGAAGAAAGGATCATCCTCTAGAACAGGCTCTTCCAAAGTTGGAATAACCTGGAAGTTGCCATCTCTCTCAAGTGGCTCGATCGCCTTCCATCGCTCGTCCAAAGGGGAAAGCTCGAACTGCTTTATAACCTGCTCTCGCATGTTATCCAAGTATTTAGCAGTGTACATCCCATGTATGTTATCCGCCAAAGCGAATAACAAAGGGGACCGAGCGAAGCCTAGGACTGCTTCCCGGACCGAACCTTTAGCCGAAGTGCGGGTCCTTGTCAATTCCTCTTCCAAGTTCGGCTTTTCTTCTTGGGCCTGAAGGAGAAGCTCGTTCGGCTTATTTCTCTTCTCCTGGGCCCGACCCTAAACTTGGTTCACTTCTTCTTCCTTGGCCCGCAGCTTGGCCTCCAGGTCAGAAATTCGCCCCTGAGATGTCTTCTCTATCTTCTCCAGCTCAGAGACTTAATCTGCTAAGAGCGAGACTTTGGTCCCATCTCTTAGCAGTTCATTGTCCAGTCGGTCCCGGTCCTCCCGTACCGTGACCAACTCACCATGTTTGATCTCAACTTGCCTTTTCGCAAGGTCAAGTTGATCTTGGACTTGTTGGAACACAACACTGCCACCCTGGTTCTTCTCCACGGTGATGGCAGTTGTAAAGGTCTTCCTCAGTATCTGCATAAGATAATAATGTCAACAAAGTAAAGCTTCGGGCCTTAATATAAAAGAACGTTACCTTGGTGGTGAGGTCGAGGAAGCCTTCAATGATTTCTTACCTAGACATGTCCACTTGGACATTGTTTGGGTTTTGCTCTCCATAAAGGCGGAAATCCTTCAGGAAAGCACTTCTCCAGGAGGTTAATTTCCTCTCCTTACTGAACCTGTCTAGCAGGCCTAAGGCAACTCCCCAGTCGGAGTTAGTCTTAGGACCCGAGGCAAGCTCCTTCAAAATGATCCCCTTAGAGGAGACCGAAGCACCCCCCCTTTCTTCATCCTTTTGAGATCCCTCGGGGCTTATGCTTCGGTCGCCCTCTTCCCTTTTCCCAAGGGGATCAGTGGCAGGGAGACGTTCGCCTTCAGATGAGGACCGGGGAGAACCTTCTCCACGAGAACGGCTCCCTGCAGCAATAAAACAATTGTATTAGCACTAATAAAGGAGTTGTTTCCGATTTGGTAGAGGCCAGATAAGCTCAAAGAACGAATCCGAACCATTATCATCTCCTTTACCACTCAAAATACCCGATACGCGGGCCCTTCTCCCATTGAGGGCTGCCCTGTGCAGCGCAGGGTTAGTGTGCCCGTGCTGGTGGTTTGGATCGGGGGGTTCCCGGACCCCGATGGAACCAACATACCCCCGTTGCTGATTCACTTTCCTCAGCACTCCCCGTTGCTTCGCGTTGCCCTTCAGAAGGACGGACCGAAGCAACAGCCATACGCTTGAACCGTGAGCTAGGCATCTTCTCAGTCGAGTCTGCAAAACAAATACATAAGGATCAGGAAAGAATAGAATAAAAATATTACTTCATACCCGATCTTTCTGATATATCTGAGTTAGAAAACATCCCCTTCGGGGCTGGGGCTCCGATCCTACCCGCGACACCTATTTCTATCAATCTTTTCTCCCGAAGCAGTTCCATTCGCTTAAGGCGTGCTTCGGGAGGGGGGAACATCGCAAGTGTATTTGCGGTGTCCTGACGAGAGGGGTTGAACCTGGTTCGGTCCAACTGGCCTATGCGTGAGTGAGTTATGCGTGGCCACACTTTCAACATGTCCTCTTTTGGGACTGTTATCCACACATAACAAGACTCCCACGCATGGAGAGACTCTTCTTTATCAACTATAGCGTACTCTTTAGTGCGCACCACTATATAGTATAGTTTGCGGCATCCTAATAGACCTTTATCCCTTCGGGACCCCACCAAGAACATGTTGAAAAAATGTTCTAAGGTCGGGGCCCTCTTCTGTTGGTGGCAATAAAATATGAATGCCACTATATATACATAACTACCCGGAAATAACGCAAAAGTAGGGCAGTGAATTTCGTTAAGAACGGCTGCTATAAAAGGATGAAGCGGAAAACGAAGTCCGTACTTTAAAGAAGCGTAACTGACCGGAATAGTGGACGCCGGCACATTCGTTTCCGCTGGAAGGAAACAGGGAATATCTTCCCGTCCCTTCCAGATGGAATAATGTGCCGGAATCGAAAACCTAAACCTAAACTTCTCAATATCCAACTCAGACATGGCTGGGTATCTCATTTTATGAGGAGCCATAATATATACCTTAACGAAAATCAGAATGAAATGGGTTGACATAAAACAGATTGAGGGCGCAGAGAGCTCGATTGGGCAATTCTTCCTTCGCGAAATGACGATGAGGAGAAACAGTACCCAAAACCCCGATTTAAATATTAATTTCCCGACCAATGGTGAGCTGCCACGTAATATTGCCACAAATCATGGCAGTACAAGCACACTCATAACGTCTGTTGAATTATCGAATGTGAAGAGGCGCAAATCTGGATATTAATATTTAAAAAATAACAAGGATAAAAGTATAACACAAATATACGCTATTGAATTCTAAATACAAATTAATCCCTACACTTGTAAACATAAGTGAAAGATCGGTCCCCTGGATGCTCACCATCAGCAGGAACGGTCCCATATTCACACGAATGTATAAACATTGGTGATCGGCCTTATATCACCTCTACGATGGCAATCAAGCTCGAGGGGCTAGTGATGAGAACTCTAGAACCGGACACCCTAGAATGGATGAGGCTCAGTAACGATTGGGCCGATCCATAGGGTGGAAGCGAACTTGTGCAGCCCATTAGTACACTTAAGGTATAATGGCCCGATGTTCTGTGAAAGGACCGAAGATAACCTTGGCGAAATAAAATGTTTCCTGACAACTGGCTCCGTGGCTCGGTCCAAACGGTTACAAACCCACGCTTTCCATGCTTCGGGATTTCACACGTTTGCCACGCCTCGGGCCCGATCACGCAGACCACGTCTCGGTCCCGGCCTCGTTTTACATCGCGTGACAACAACCTCTAACAAACCTGTCAGAGGCGGTTAGAGAGCGTGAATTACACACGCCATTAACTCTATAAATACAGAGCACAACGACGGAAATAGCAGGACCCTTTGGACACGTAAGAACAAGCCGTTACCCTGCTGAAGTTCTTACTGCTTTCTTATTCCTTGTCATTTTCTTTAAACCTCTACTGTACTCTGCAATGGATTGCTTGATTAGTGAACAGGCTAAGAGCTTAATTCGCTCTTAGTCAAGTGGTTTTCTCCCCAATTCCTGGGGTTTCCACTATAAATTGTTGTGCCTCATTGTTATTTCTAGTTTCTTAATCGTTTTCCCATAAAAAACAAATCAAAACCGAGTTCATTTGCTGACGAACCGGATGACTGTTGGTACCCCTAAAAAAGGACCATAACAATATGAGAATCCAAAATGTGAAAAAACCAACTATAAGAATCTTCGCTTTCCTCCCCGACTAGCGCAAATGCAATAGGTAGTATGTGACCACCTATATCCTTTCACATCGCTATCAACAACTTGTGGTCATACCTACAAATAATCATTTTAATATATATTGTAAAATCAATCAAAAATAAGTAACTAACTTCCCGTAAAGGTGAGTAGCATCAACTGAAATCACTGGTTTACCGTAATTATATGCCTCAATGGATGGTATGAAAGACCAAAAAACTGATTTTATAATTATATGGTTCAATCCTAGATTTATGTCATGAAGGGCCCACTCGACAATTGTTCCCGGATTACGCAATTGAAGTTGAGCCATATATTTAGGCAATTTTTTCATCGAATTTTCCCATGATCCATGAATTAACTCGAACGCCTTTTGGACACCGTGCCATGCCTTGTCATAAGTCACTTGAAAGCCGTATGTTGTATGCATATACATCTTCGTAACTTTCATAGCTTTTTCTATAAAATCAAAACGATTGTTAGATATTGATTGAAATAAGTATTCTATTGAGAAAAATTATAAACAAATCTACTTAAACATTCACTCTCCCAAATGTATGGAACGATCTCTCTTCCAATAAAATTGCAAGACATGTTTTTATGATACTAGCCAAGTCTATTAGGGAAACAATCATGAGGACGGTAAGTCTTGCCAATTTGCCAAACCTGATTGATTTCACCTTTACGACCTCTAAAATTAAACTTACAACCATCTTGTTCATCGAAATAGCATTTCAAAACTAGCAATTTTGGTGTACTCGCATCCACGTAGAACTGATATTTGTGATAAATATGTCAGTGTCGAACACAAAAATACATTTCATCCTTATCTTTGAAACCCATTTGAACAACCAATTCTGGGGTTCGAACATTATACTTCAAGTAATCAGGTTTCCGATTACCGACAACAAACTCATCGGCCAACATTGTACCACCCTGTGGAAAAATAGAAGCGAGTACCTCTATAGGAAAACCAGACATACGTTCGGCAAGTGGTGTCGCTTGAACTACACGACGAATCTGTGTTTCAACATCGTCGTTATCGAAAGGTTCATCGGGTTCATCAACAGGAAAATTAGGTTCAGGCTCCGACTCTCCATCTGACGATGTATCGGAATCGAATACTTCGCCATCGAACACAGGTAATTGCTCATTCTCCATACCTTAAATAAAATTTGTAAACATACCACAATAAAAGTAATAAAATAAAAATATTCAATAAATTTTACAAATAAATAACTATTTCATAACCACATCCATTACAAAATAGCTAATTACAAATTAAATTAAATTAAATATCATAAATAAATACCAAAAAAAATTGTAAAAAAACTAATACCTCAAAATCAATTGAAAATAAAATTGGGGGAAAGCAAAGTAGTGAACGAAGAGGATGTTGTTGTGAAAGAATAGGGTATTTATAGAAGTAAAACTCATTTATTGACAATTACGAAAGTAATTGCCAACAACTTTCGTAATTCATTGTACCTACCTGGCGACATTTGACTCGTTCTAGTAATTGGCAATAACATTCGTAAGTGACAATGCTATTTGCGTAACTGCCAATTTCTTTCGTGGTTTGCAAGTTCGAAATGCGTTAAAATACGACTTTCGTCTGAAATATGGGGTAGAAAACTCCGTTCCCCACCACGCGAATGGGGACTCAAACCACACGAAAGTGAAAGCCAAACCATGTGAAATGTGAAACAACGTGAAACATGTTAAGTTCTACTGAAACGAAACAAACTACATGAAAACATGTGCAAAACAACGCGTGTTATGGTAAAAAAAACCTAGGTACCAACAGTCAACCGGTTCACAATAGAATGAATCTAGTTTGATTTGTTTAGATTGGGGGAACGATTATAAAATGAGAAATAAGCAAAATACACAATTATTTAACATGGAAAACCCCTGGAGAAAGGGGAAAAAACCACTGAGCTAACTGCTCTTAGTTAATTGATTAATAAAACAGTTATAGAATACAAACATAGAAGGCTTATGAAAATGACTAAAGCAAGTAAGAAAGCGCAGAGAATGAATTTAGCATAGTAACAGCTAATTCGTGCATCCAAAAGATCCTCTTGAGCTAGCCTTCAAGCCAAGTATTTATTGAGAGGAGTTGTGCGTGGAAAACGCTCCGTAACTGCCTATGACAAGTTGTTTTCCCTGACATAAAATGTGGACGAACCCGAAGTGTAGAAAACATGAGCAGGCCCGAAGTGTGGAAAACGTGAACATGTTCGAGGCTTGTTATAACTGTTTGGACCGATCTAGGGGATCGGTCCCCGAAGTGGTGACCCTTATCCAACTCTACTATCGGTCCTTCAAGTCAAATGGGCCTTTGGACTTCATTAGTTATGTAGGCCTTCGGGCTTGTTATCTTGAATGGGCCAAGTTTGGGATCTTGGGTCGCGTAACTTCATTCCTTGTCATCTGGATTGGCTCAGTATCTTTGGGCTTCTGCCGGTTCGGGGTATCAGGCCCTGATGCCCTCATCAACGCGAAAGAAGCCAAAACCATGTGAGAATAAGAAACATATCATGAGTCATAGAATCATTCGTAATACGTGTACATCGATCCATGTGATTAATTTTCGTTGTCACATCCAAACCATAGTTATTGGATGGATTGGATTGTAAAATCTATACTAATGGTTACCAATTTTCAAACAAATTACATTAAAATTATCACTATAATGTTATCTGTCTAACTAAACTTTTTTTGCAAATGGATCAAATTTTGAATTTTAGTTTCCCCAATTATAAGCTAATATTTTGTTAAAACCCTAACATGCCCTAATAGAATGAACCAATTTTGACATGTTTCTAGTATTTAGATCGACTCATAAGCAATATTGTTTTGACATGTCACAATTCCAAAATAAGATGATTTGCAGTTAAGTCGACAGTTACTACATTACATATGAACACGCTTGTATACAACAATGTGAACTACATATTAGGGTTCTTATCAATAAAAATAGTTCGTGAACAATATGTGTTTGGCTCGTATGTGATCGTGTTCGCTCGTTCGAATAAAAATATGAACACTGTTCAAAAATTATATTTTGTTCGTTTATAATTTGAATGAATACTGTTATGATCCCTTTTTAGGGGTACCAACAGTCGTCCAGTTCGTTAAGAAACGAACTCGGTTATGATTTATTTACGGTGGGAAAACGATTAAAGAATGTAAGCAATGGACGAGGCAAGGCAATATAGAGTGAAAAACCCAGGGAAATGGGGAAAAAATCACTTGACTAAGAGTAGGAAAAGCTCTTAGTCGATTCAATAATCAGATCAGAGTTCATTACAAGAGTAGCATAGGTTTATGAAAATAACCAGGTATAAGAAAGCGATAAGAATTCCGGCAGAGTAACAGCCTGTTCTTACGCGTCCAAAATGGCCCCCTTGTTCTGTCCTCATGCTCTGCATTTATAGAGTTGAAGGCGTGTGTAATCCACGCCCTGTAACTGCCTATGACAAGTTTGTTAGAGGTTGTTGTCGCGCGATGTAAAACGTGGCCGGGACAGAAGCGTGGTCTGCGTGATCTGGGTCGAGGCATGGTAAACGTTTGGAGGCCCGAAGCGTGGAACACGTGGGTTTGTAACCGTTTGGACCGAACCATGGGGCCATTTGACAGAAACCGTTTTATTTCGCCAAGTCTATCTTCGGTACCATCGCGGAACATCGGGCCAATTCATCTTAAATGTACTAAGCTGGGCTACACAAGTTCGCTTCTATTACATGGGTCGACCCAATCATTATTGGGCATCACCCATTGCAGGGTACCTGGTCCTAGGATTCTCATCACTAGCCCCTTGGGCTTGGTTGTCATCGCAGAGGTGACGCAAGGCCGACCACGCAATGTTTATATACATTCGGGAGAATATAGGACCGAGCCTGCTGGTGGTGAGCGTCCAGGGGATCGATCCTTCACTTAGTCAATTAAAGAAGTGGATTTGTATTTAAAATTCCATAACATATGTTTTTGTGTCACTTTTAAATATTAATATCCAGACTTGCGCCTCTCCACATTCGGCAATTCAATAGGCGTGATGAGTGCGTACAGACTGCAACTACCTATGATAGTACTACGTGGCAGCTTACAATTGGTCTGGAGATTACTATTTAAATCGGGGTTTCAAATATTGTTCCTCCTCATTGTCATTTCGCGAAGGAAGAAATCGCCCGAATCGAGCTCTTTGCGTCCTTGTTCTGTTTTGCGTTTAAACCTTTTCCTACCGATTTTCATCAAGGTATAAACCATGACTCCTCGTAGAATGAGATACCCAACCATGTCTGAGCTGCATATCGAAGAATTTAGGTCTAGGTTTTCGATTCCAGCTCATTATTCCATCTGGAAGGAACGGGAAGATGTTCCATGTTTACTTCTAGTAGAAATGAATGTGACGGCCACTGCTATTCCTGTTAGTTACGCTTCCCTGAAGTGCGGGCTACGTTTTCCGTTATACCCATTCGTAGCGACCGTACTTAAGGAAATCTATTGCCCGACTTTTGCGTTATTTTCGGGTAGCTATGTGTATATAGTGGCGTTTATCTTTTATTGCCACCAACAGAGCATGGCCCCGACCTTGGAACACTTTTTCAACTTGTTCTTGGTCAGGTCCCGAAAGGGTAAAGGTCTATTAGGATGTCGTAAGTTATATTACATAGCGGTGCGCACCAAGGAGTGCGCTATAGTTGATAAGGAATAGTATCTCCATGCGTGGGAGTCTTGTTATGTGTGGGTAACAGTCCCTAAAGAGGACATATTAAAGGTGTGGACACTTATAACCCACCACGCATAGGCCAGTTGGATCGAACCAGGTTCAAACCCTCCCGTCCGGATATCGCAAACACACTTCTGATGCTTCCTGTCTGCCCACCACCCATAGACGGACGGCCAATTGGAACGAACTGTCCAAATGCTCGAAGATCTCTTACTGGCATGCGCCTTGGAATTCAAGGGGAGCTGGGCGAATCACCTCTACTTGGCCGAGTTCGCCTACAACAATAGTTATCACTTCGGATTGGGAATGGCTCCCTACGAAGCACTATATGGGTGTAGATGCCGCACCACGACTAGTTGGGACGAAGTAGGAGAACGAACAATGTTGGGACCTGACCTAATGCGAGAAGCCGAGGAGAAAATAACGGTAATCAGGGCGCGACAAAGAGTGGCGCAAGATCGACAAAAGAGATGGGCAGACAGGAAACGAAGGCCTTTGGAGTTTCAACCAGGGGAAAAAGCGTTCCTCAAAATTTCACCAAGTCAAGGAGTAGTCCGAGTTAAGGGGATGGGGAAACTCAGTCCCCGATACGTAGGACCGTATGACACCCTAGAACGAATTGGACTCGTGGCCTACCGTCTTCGACTACCAAGCAACCTAGCGGCCTTACATGACGTCTTTCACATGTCCCAGCTCAGGAAATACGTAGCGGACCCGGACCATTTAATTGATCCTAGCCCGATAGAGATCAGACCCAATCTCACGTACAAGGAACGCCCGATCAAGGTACTAGCAAGAGAAGAAAAGCCAACACAGAAAGGAGTGATCTCATATCTCAAGATCAAATGGGACGAGAGAAAGGCAGACGAGGCCACCTGGGAACTTGAAGAACACATGACAAAGACACACCCCGAACTGTTCAAAACAGGGGAGGGCCGAAGTAGTTTCAGGGACGAAACATCTTAAGGGGGGGAGAAATGTAAAACCCGTTAAAACAAACCATGAGTGGACAACTATGACCAACTCCAATCGCCACGACGGACCGACCGCGAGAGTCGGATCAAGGATCCATAAACCCAATCAACGGCGATGACAAGGAAACGAGCCGCAAGGCACCACGGCCTAGGGACATCGACGCCGATCGGACGCTCGGATGACCATTAGGCGACAAACAAGAGACGACAAGCCGACCTACCGCCAAGCAAGGACAGACCGCGCCCACCACACACGCTAGAACTTCATCAACAACCTGACTCCAACAGCCGACAGGAAGGGCATAAGGCAAAAGCTGCCCTGTCGGCTGACTTGAAGCAACCGCGCGGACTGATGTGCAGAGCAATAGGCGGCTGTCGACGGGAACTAGGAACACTAACCCTCAAAATCTAACTTATAAAAACTAAGGAGAGGGAAGAAGGATGGGGAGGAAAAGAAGTAAGCTAAGAACTAAAGGTAAGGTAACTTAAGAGCTCACTCACGCTCATGGTGATGATCACCGTAAGTCATACTTCGTCGCCCAGCTCGCGTTGGGGGAGAAGTTTGCTCTCGAGGTAGCCGTGGCGCTACTACCACGGCCAATGGATGAACGTCCAACCTGGAAGCAAACTTCTCCCAAGCCAATGCTAGCCAATCACAAAGAAAAAGGGAAATCTCATTTCCTAAGAACGACATATGCATGACGAGCTCCGATCTACGGGAGCGGGATTGAGCTCCTATGGCCGAGGATTATCCCCAATGGCAACGTGACTTGTCACGGTATGAAACCTCGACTTACGGAGGTGGCCACCTACGTTATCTATGGATGAATATGATTAGGGAAAGGATAGCATGTTGCATACAATAACAAGGAAAATGCTTAATGACACGAACGGGGAAATCAGGGAGGGTTAACGAGGGATTAAATTCCAAATTTTACGTTCCTCTTAACTTATCTTACTGAGGCATAATCTCACGTGAATCATGTGTTGTAGGTCGTGAAGCTTCGGAGGCCGAACCCGACTCGAGTTATTGAGAAGGATTCCTCGCGGTCCCAGCGCTCATGAGCGCCTACGTCCGATCAGCCAAGAAGGAGTTTTTGTTATCAAACTAAGAAACCTTTGGGTTGTATTAGCTTGTGTAACCTCGTATGTTGTACGTTAAGGACTATTATGAAATAGTAACCAAACCAACAAGCGTGAATCATTAAGGAATAAGGGGTGGGTAGGACGACTGGGCATGGAACCAAAGATGGCATTCAGGGGAGTTAGGACGAACGGGTCTCGAACGAGGCATCCGTTAACCCTGGGAACCTCGATCACCCGCGATACCGAAGAGAGGGAACGTGCCCTACGACCCTCAGCAGAATAAGCTGGTGTCACCTGGCCTACGAGCGTGCGAGTCATGGCCACCCGGCCGTGATCCGGCATAAAAGGATAATGACAGCTCAAGTGAACCCAGGTCTCGCACACCGCTGACCTCTGTTCACCGCTGGCTGGCACGACTTCTCCACGTGTCGTGACAACAATTCCCGTGGAGAAAGTTTTCCCCGGTCCCGACCATATGGCGAACGTCTCCCTGCCACCGATCTCCTTGGGTAAAGAGAAGAGGGCGACCGAAGCAGATGCCCCGAAGGTTTTCAAAAGGCTGAAGAAATGAGGGAATGATTCGGTCCCTACCAAAGGGATTGTTTTGAAGGAACCTGCCTAGGGCCCTAAGTCCAACTCCGACTGAGTGTTGCCTTAGGCCTGCTGGACAGGTTTAAGAAAGGAAAGAAGTTGGCCTCCTGGAGGAGTGCCTTCATAGAAGACTTCCGCCTCTACGGGGAACAGAACCCAGATCACATTGTAGCGTTGTGAGGGTAATGCCCGCCCCTCTTCCTCCGAAGGTCTACCCATTTACATGGACCATCCAACGATCATCCTCTTGGTTTAGATATATGGTCGATCGGGTCATTTCAACCACAAAATCAGCGAGAACCTGAGCCTTGATCGCCCTTCGGGGCAAGAATTCCAGATACATAGTGCTGAGTTTGATAGCCTATTTTGCTAACCTCTCATTTAAATCCAGTTGTTTAAGGACCACTTTCATAGGCTGGTCCGTATAAACATAAATCGTTCGGCCTTCGAAATAATGCTTCAGCTTAGATACAACTTTCTTCAAAGCCAACATGAATTTTTCCAGGGCGGAGTACTGGCATACACCATAGAATGACTTACATAATAAACAGGTCTGTGAAAATTATCAGAGCTGCGCTGACGGCAACCTCTGATACTGCAAGATACAACCCCAAAGGTTCATCACAAGTTGGGCTCACAATCACCAGGGGAGTGCTTAAATAAGTCTTCAGCTCTGAAAAGACCCGATCGCACTCTTCGGTCCAGTCTAGGTGACTTGCATTTCTTAGCACTCTGAATAAAGGCAGAGCCTGGTCTGTGGATCTGGAAATAAGTCTGCTTAGCGCAGCGAGTCGCCTAGTAAGCCTATGAAATTCTCTTTTTTTTTTCTTGGTGGTTGCATATCAATAATAGTCTGCACTTTCTCAGAGTTAACCTATATGCCTTTCTCTTAAACGTAGTATCCTAAAAAAATTCCATTTCGGATCCCGAAGCAGCATTGTTTGGATTTAATTTGAGCTTATATTTGCGGCATACTTCGAAACAACAAGACAAATAAGAAATATGATCTTCATCATTCATAGATTTAACAATCATGTCATCAACATATACTTCCATCATATGGCCGATCAGATCTCTAAAGATTTTGTTGACCAACCTTTGATATGTTGCTCCAATGTTTTTCAGACCAAACGGCATGACCACATAGCAATAGGCGCCATATTCGGTCATGAATGATGACTTCTTCTGATCTTCCTCAACCAGGAAGATTTGATGGTATCCGGAGTAAGCGTCCATGGTACTCATCATTGTGCTGCCAGACACAACATCCACCAATCGGTCAATATGTGGCAGGGGAAACGGATCCGACTCGCAGTTTTTGTTAACGTCGGTGAAGTCAATACACATCCGTCATTTCCCATATGCTTTGGAGACCACTACCAGGTTTGCAACCCATTCAGTATAGTGGATCTCTCTGATAAACCTCGACCGTAGCAATTTGTTCACTTCAGCCCGGATGATCTCGATTTTTTCGGGAGAATAACGTCTCCTCTTCTGCCTAACAGGCTTTGTACCAGGCTCAGTGTTGATCCGATGCTCACTATCGGATCGGTCAATCCTCAGAACATCATCCGGGGTCCAGACAAATATATCCACATGGTTTCTCAGCAAGTGGGTCAGCTCTCTTCAAAGGCAGGGGTTAAGTGTGCCCCGATGCGAGTAGTTTGGTTGAGTCATCCTCAACCATATTAATAAGTTTGAACCCAACGGGTTCCATGGCTTGCCTCGGGTGTAACGACCCGTCTTTCCGCTTGCACGATATTGTCTGCTTTGGACTAGGCTGACCCTAATGACACCCACCTAGTCCTCACGGTTTTACTTTTTCTCTAGCCCCCACACTTCCTAATGGGTCACCCATCCCTGAATTGCTCTAGGGTGAGCACGCTTAACTTTCCAGTTCTAACGTTCCACTTGCCACTTTGCTAGGGAAAAAGCCTCGTGCAATGGAAGACGAATCACTATACTTAATCTCTTATCGTTCCCCGTCTATAGCCGATGTAGGGATTTACCTAATGTGCCCTCTCTCTCGCACACCCGAGAGGTCCTTACATCGGGTGCGGTGGCTCTTCAAGCAAATCCACCCGGGCCTTCTTAACAGGTGTCAAAGTTCGGCACGAGCTCATGTAGCATTGTCTAGCTACTTTCTGATCTCCCTTTACAGAAATAACTCCTTGAGCGGAGGGGAATTTGAGCATCATATGATAAGTAGAAGGGACCGCCTCGACTTTACTAAGGCCGGTCCGTCCGATGATGGCGTTGTAAGCCAAGTCGACTTCAACGACAATGAATTCCAAGACCTCCGATCGGTCCCTGGATGGTTCTCCCATGGTAACTGGGAAGAGAATATTCCAGCATGGAATAACGCTCCTATGGTCGAATGCCCAGAGAGTTATATTAGCGATCGGGAGGTCGTGAGCAACAACTCCAAGCATCTCGGCAACTTCGCGCTTCATCAAATTGCACGAAGCCCCGGTGTCCACTAAGATCATGTGGACCTGACGATTCCCAATGATTCCAATAATAGTGAGGGGGTCATCACATAGATCGATAATCCCCTCTCGGTCGGCCATAGTGAAAGTAATATCCTCCCCGAAGGAAGGGGACCGCTCAGCTGGATCATATTTAACCAGCGCTACAGATTCGGAGCTCTCATAGAAGTCTCCACGCGCTGTTCTCTTTCTGTCCCGAACAGATTCATTGATTCTAAATCCTCCGGAGATAACATAAATATCTCCGACTACTTCTCTGGGTGCCGCCTCGTTTTGAGGAGGTGGGACACCCGTTTCAGCAGGCGGAGGAGCGGGCTGCTCCAGACTTCCACCTTCATTCTGCGGGGCTTTGCCGCCACGGCCCCGCCACCTTCTTCTTCGGCCCTGTCTACGATTCTCAAGACCATGCTGGCCTCTATCTTGCTCCGGAGGACGAGACCTTCGGTCCTCCGTCCGATCATTGTAATTCCGGCGTTGTCCCCGATTATCTCTTCCCCGTGGCCTGTGACGATCGTTACCCTTATGGCCCCTTCGGGGAGATTCAGCTCGCTTGCCCTTCTGACCATTCCAGTCGGGCCTTTCTTTATTCATCGCCGCTACTGTCTCTTTCAACAGCGGGCACTTCAAAGTCGGGTGATCGCGGTTATCATGTAGTTCGCAATACACCCGATCATCCTCCTGCTTCGGGGGGACGTCTTTCTCAGTTACAGCCGCTACTTCTCGCGGCTGCTTCTTAGGGTAGGAAACCCTATGATCACCTGTGGGCTCATAATTCCCGCTAGGTTTCCGATAGCCTAACCCCAGCGTTTTATCCACATTAATGTACTTGTTGATTTTCTGAAGAAGTTTTCCTAAGGTGGATGGTGGGCTCTTCACCAAATTGGCCGAAAGGCCACATGGTCCCAAGACCTGCTGCAGAATATCAATCTTGTCCCAGAACTCCAGCTTGATGCCCCGAGCGGTCCTATTGAATTTCTCCATGAAGGACCGAAGACTCATTTTAGCCGGGATGTATTTCAGCTGATATAGTTCCTGCCTACTTCGGGGCGGTCCTATATTTGAAGCAAACTGCTCAGAGAAAGCTAAAATAAACCCGCCATACGACTGTATGGACCAGGCCGGCAGATTCTTGAACCAGGTTCGGGTATCGCCTTGTAATCCTGCCGCGAAGATGCGACACTTCAATGAATCTGAAGCCCGAACCGTTCCCATTCATAATTCAAAGTCAGCAACGTGATCGATCGGATCACCGTCGCCGCGAAACGCCGGCAACCCCTTGGGGTTGCGATAATGCCAATTTGGGACTACCGCCCAGATCACTTCGGAAAAGGGAAGTATCAAATCTCCCAGGGCGGCGGACACGCCTTCAGATTGTTGGGATGACGCCTGGACCGCATGCAGATGATGCCACCAATCGTCATCCTTATTCCGCCTAATCGGGGCCTCTATGGTCCGGTTGAATAAATTAGGATTGCACCCCTGATCGGGCCCGCAATCCTTTAGCGCACACATGCTCTCCAACTCCCTAGTGAGCTCGTCGATTCGTCACTGCATCTGCTCCTGATTATTCCTAGGAGCGGGAGTTGGAACTCTGGCCGGGGAAGGAGGAGTAGATCGATATCTCGGTCTCCTCATCGTTACGCCGCGCCTGATGATTTCCTCATCATCAGTGCTACACTCATTAGGGTCGCTCTCGTACCCTCTACTTCTCGGAACAGGGCTTGAAATAGCCGATGGTTCTATTCCACTTCTCTCCGACATAATTTCAAGTACCACCTTCCTGACAACAGCTTCCAGATCCTGTAAAGTGAATGTTTGTGCTGGGAGACTGATGGGAAGCACGTCACTGTCGTTCGTCGAAGTTCCAGTTGTCATGCCTTTGATTATCCTATCTCTGGTATAAACCTCAAATGGGATTAGAGAATCGTCCCCACGGACGGCGCCAAACTGTTATGGTCTTTTTTTAGGGGTACCAACAGTCGTCTGGTTCGTTAAGAAACGAACTCGGTTATGATTTATTTACGGTAGGAAAACGATTAAAGAATGTAAACAATGAATGAGGCAAGACAATATAGAGTGGAAAACCCCGGGAAATGGGGAAAAAACCACTGACTAAGAGCAGGAAAAACTCTTAGTCGATTCAATAATCATATCAGAGTTCATTACAAGAGTAGCAGAGGTTTATGAAAATAACGAGGGATAAGAAAACGATAAAAATTCCGACAGAGTAACAATCTGTTCTTACGCGTTCAAAAGGTCCTCCTTGTTCCGTCGTCATGCTCTGCATTTATAGAATTGAAGGCGTGTATAATCCACGCCATGTAACTGCCTCTGACAAATTTGTTAGAGTTTGTTGTCGCGCGATGTAAAACATGACTGGGACCGGAGCGTGGTCTGCGTGATCTGGCCCGAGGCGTGGTAAACGTGTGGAGACCCGAAGTGTTGAACGCATGGGTTTGTAACCGTTTGGACCGATCCATAGGGCCATATGTCAGAAACCGTTTTATTTCACCAAGTCTATCTTCGATCTCATTGCGGAACATTATGTCAATTCATCTTAAATGTACTAAGCTGGGATGCGCAAGTTCGTTTCTATTACATGGGTCGACTCAATCGTTATTGGGTCTCATCCATTGCAGGATACCTTGTCCTAGAATTCTCATCAAATACGAACTTTCGTTTATAATTCGAACGTTCATAAACAAATATATTATTTAAATAATTTTTATAGTAATAGATTATTATAGTATTTAAGTTTAAAAAACTTCACAAAACCATAATTTTCTCTAATTGATTCTAACGGTAGCTGGGAATCACTTCTCTATTCGACGGGCACATAATGTATTTTATAGCTGATGAATTATAATTGACTTATGTTATAACTCTACTAAGTTAGTCTTCTTTTTTGTTTTTTGAAAAATAATTGCTTGATTATTTCTTATGGACATTTACTTTGTGATTTTGTACGTGAAACAACAAAAATTGATATTTTTGGTCAAATTCACACAAATAGTACAAACATGAATATTTACTTAAAAATTTGAGCAATATTCGAACATATTTTCACGTTCGAATAAAATATGAACGAACACGAAGACAACGAATTCGATTCATTCCAATCGAATAAGAACCCTACTACACATCAATGAAATACCAATATTATTTTTCAATAAACACTTGGTAAACAATTATTCTAAAATTTGGATAAACAAATCATTGCACTTTTAACATACCCAAAACATAATTCATACGCCCACGCCCAAACCGATACAGTATCAATACCGAAAATGAGAAAATGCTTTCAGAGGTTATCTACTCATAGACAAAATAACACAACATTGTATAATTGAGTAATCACATTAGAACAAAGGAGAAGTTGTTTTCCCTGAATCACAAGTTTTCATTTTCAAATGGAAATCTGTATGAGATGATGATAATGTAGAGATTCAAGTTGGGACAAAAGATCAGAGCGATGTACCTAATAAGAACATCGTTGCATTGCGGTTTACTCTTCACGCAATGCTGTGAATAATGTAGAGAATGCACAAATCATTCTTCTGTTAATTTGTAGCTGCAACGGGGCATTTTCCCAATGTGTTCCACAGAATATAATCACCAGAGGTAGCCTGTTTTATTTAGAATCGAGATTCGACTATAAAGCTATATAAAAGAGAAGGAGAAACTGGTGTGTTGGGTCTCCAAAATTTGGTGCTTTTGGTAAATTTGATCATCAAACTTTTATTTGGTATTCGTAGTCCTCATACTTCGATAGTTTAGACAAAAGTAGTCCTCATGGTTTTTATCCCCATGTAGCAAAATTAGAAGACCAATTTCGCCACTGACATTAAACTTTGAGGATTAGATTTACCAAAATTGCAAAATATGAGGACTAGTTTTACCAAAAAACAAAGTTTGGAGACTTGTTTTGCCTTCAAAAAACCTTGAAGACTAAATTTGCCAAAATAATGAAAATCTGGGGACCAAATTTGTTAAATCATACAAACTTTAGGACCTTAAACGCCATTCGCCCATAAAAGAAGATTTGTGATATAGAAATAGGCTTACGATGTTTGAAACTTCGACCGGCACCTTAACTGATGGAAACATGTTAACCTGATGGAATAGAAGAGCATTTGGATCTAAGAAAGATAAAGTGAAAAAACCAGCTTCTATGTAATTGAAAGGCCCTTACAGATTTAGGGTCAACTGACATTCCTGACAAGGAAGGTCCCATAATCCTGAATGAAACCTGTGCACAAATGAATGCATGTAAATTTGGAAAAACTTATCACAATCAGGTTCAATGAATAATACAGATTTTTCACTTGGCACATGGATTATTTCAAGTAAAAAATACCAGAACTCTTGCAAATGGAGATTGAAATAATACTAAAAGCCATCATAGAATGACTAAAAAATGAATAGTTCTGAAAAAAAGCCGAAAAAATGAATGTTTTGGAAAAATAAGGAATCCAATTTCAACAATTTGGAGAGGAAAAAAGTCCCAAAAGAATAAGTAATCTGATGTTTTGAAGTATTTCTTCACTTTTTTCGTTGAAAAATGAAGTAAACTAGGGAGAGTACATACTTTTGCATAATTGTATGCCTCCCAGCAAAAAGGTTCATCAAGATCAGCTGCTACGAGATCCTTGTTCATTTTTTCGGTTATGTAATCTTCAACACTAGCATTACTAGTAGAATCTGTCTCAGAATCACTGTCTTCATCTGTCATTGTACCAAATTTTGTTATAGCTGAAGACAATCTTTGAGCTTGCCATGGTGTGAATCGAACTGTACCAGGAAAATTCGCTTCGATACTTTTCCCAGAGAGATTCCGGGGGTTTGTTATTACTTTCCACTCTACCGAGTGATCAGTGTTTAAAACGGTTCCAATGGATGGTGTTCCATCAATTGAAATCACTTTTCTCCTTGGAAAAGGCATTGTAACAGTACAGAACTCTATTGTTAGAGGAGATTTGTAACTTTCCATAAGTCTCAACTTAAACAAAAAAGCTCCTTCATTTTCTGAGACCATTGACAGCTGATAAAACCCTTTTATTGGAGGTCCAACAGAACAAAGAGCTTGATACCGCATTAAAACAAAGTTCCCTAACGGCGGAGAAAATGTTATCATCTGTTTCTCATCTCCATGTTCTGGAACTTGAGCACATGGATGAAATGATAATGATTCAACATTTCCACTTGCCAAACCTGTAAACGGAACAGAAACATCGGGCAATCCTTCTAACTCTGCTCTACAATTTACCTGACCGGAAATTGTTATAATATCAGGGATCTCATAACGATCATACATTGCAGCGTTTACTTTTTCATGGATCGTGAAAATAATCCGTTGCTTTCCTCTATAGAGATATGGTTTCCAAGCGGGTTGCTTGCGATCTACAGGGGGAATATCAGCTGAAGAAAATCCAGAGGTTCTCATAGTAGAAATATTAGAGTAGCTGAGATCCAAAGGAGAACCTACAGCCAAGAAAAGAACTTAAGTATGAAATAATAAAATTGTGTGAATAACAAGCTAAAATAAATATGTATGAGAAATAGCAGACTAAAAATTACCAAAGGGCATCGCACTGCTGATAAATGAACTAAGTAGATCCTTGTCGAAGGACTTTGATCCGATCTTTGGAGCATCGGACATCACAGATCCTCTGCCAGAATTCCCAGAAGCAGCGGATGAAGTGGAAGTTGCATTAACAGGTTTTGTTCTGGCAGATATACCTGGAATGCCACCTGTTAAAGAATCTAACAGTCCTCCAACTGAAGATGTAGAAAATACTACTTCAGGCTCCACTGAGTCTCCAAGCACAAAATCTCCAATTGTATGTGCAATGGAAAACGCCCTGATTCACCAATTAAATATAAAATCGGCATTATTAAAATCTGCAATTTCTTTACCAATCATATTAAGAAAATCAGACAACAAGCTATGAGAAAAACGCTATCCGGATTCTAAAACACTCAAAAACATCATATTTTCAAGACAATCGATATAAAAAACCTAGTATACACTGGACAAAGTTCAACTTACCATACCCTGTGATGCATGGAAGATCAAGGAGAAGCGAAGACATGCTTTCATCTGCTCCGACAGCACTCCCACAGTCTGGCGTGTTACACATCCTCAAGTAGGTCTCTAAATGATATGGTTCAACCAAAGGCAAAACAAGAATACAATAAGGACCCTTTATGTTTAACACTAAAGGCCACAAGACACCATTATCTCCGTTTTCTTCTCCATTGATAGACAAACAGATCATGTGGCGAGTTATTGGATCATCAAGCCATGAATCTGATCCTTTACTTGACCCGCATAAGCGTAGTCCGGTCCCTCTGGCAGACCCCTCCCTAAGTTTTTAAGGAGACAAGATAAAAAATCAGGAATTAAGAAAAAGATGCCCAATCAACAACGTAGTATATTTCCTTATATGAAATTCAGACATAAAAGATCCAAAATTGGTCCCGCTCGAACATCATGGAAATTTTGAAAGAAGCAAGCAATGATTTTCAAGCGACTAGATGATTCATTGTAAACTAACCTCTTCTTGCGTTCGATAAAAGACGCAGCTAGTTCTGAATCATTGGGCAACATACGATACCTAAGATAATCAGTTTTCTTCTCACAAGCCAGCCTCCAACGCTTTTCTACCACCGAAAACTTCCTGAAAATCATCATTCCACCGCCGATCAAAACTGAAAATGCAAAGCGAGTATATTCCTATACATAAAAAACGAATCATCAAAGTACCTTGAGAAAATAACGGAATCTTGATTACTGATAACCCAAATAGCTCTGATACAACAACCGCTGGGCATTTCTGATTCTTTTAAATTCTTAAATCCAGGAATATTTCTACCTTCGATCCACTGGTAAGTTTACGAGATGAAGATTGACTCCCGGAGAAAATTGAAACACCGGACGGCGAGATTTCGCGAATGCCGAACGGGTCGGTAAATGTAGACCTGGAGACGAGCAATACAAATTTACCCCAACTCTTTCTAATACTTCACTTTGAATGCAAAAATGAATAATAATAATTTAATGGAGAATATTTAAATTTGATTTATATAGTTTTATTGTTTTGACAATTATAATTTTTAAAGTTTAATAACTATGATCTCAAAGTATGAATATGCCAAAATCAATCTTCATATTTTATAAGTTTTGATCGAATCAGTTCTTTAAGTTTGGTTTTTATGATATAATTGGTCTAAAATTTTCAATTTTAACAATTGAGATTCTCGACCAAAATCAAGTTTTAGGAACCGATTTTGTCACTTTGAGGATCAGATTCGCCAAATATTGCAAACTTAGAAGAACAAATTTGTCAAAACCTTAAAGTTTAGGGATTAAAAATGTCATTACGAATTATGTGGATCAAATTTTCTAAAACTATGAAAATTTTGGAACTAAATGCATTTTTTTCTCTAATTATCGTTGATGGGAAATAGGAGCGGGTATCACGTAAAGACAACAGTCCATATAGACAGACCAACCTAAACTCGAAAAGCATGTCCGATCGAATGATCTTGAGAACAAAGCCTAACTGAATCGAGCCTCGACATATCATGCCCATGTAGAAATGACGATCGCTAAAAACGCTAAGTGTTGGACTGGTCCTCATGGCATTGGATCCGTCCGGGCCACATCCGATCGGTCCTGGAATGTGGATGTTGAGTAAGGCGTACAGAAATAACTGTATTTTTTGCAAACATACTTCTTAAGGAAACTTGTTTATTTTAAGGAGATTTGGTAACGGAATTGGCATGAAATCAGAAAGGAAAATTGACAGTCTACATCTATATAAAAGAATAGGTGAGGAGATCAAGGATAAGTTTGGCTCATTGTTCCAAGACCATGTTTCGTGATCCTAGATTGATGATCATCTATTCCTAACATTTCTTCCCTATTGTTCTTACTGTTTGTCCGATCATTGTTGCATTGTAGCACAATTTTATTGATTTTCTTATTAAATTAGTCGCATATGATTTCCTCTTGACAGTTTTTTTCCATTTTTCTTTTGGTTTTTCTACGTTAAATCAATGTCTGTTTTTTGTTTTTTTTATTTCCTTAAAGTTATCCCAAAAACAACAAATTAAAAATCAAATATTGATCATTAACAATCATATTTATAAAAACTAAAATTGATAATAGTATTAAATTAAAGTAATTAATTTATAGTATTATTATATAAAAAATATAAATGATGAATTTAGAAAAATTGACACCATAAAGTGAAATTTATCCAATTTTTCATATTCTCACAAATTTGAGATGGAACCTCTAGGCAACTTTGAACAAAATAAGATATTTATTCAAGGATATAATATACATGAGTGAAGATATTTATTCAAGAATAAAAGAGAAAATTATCATCACTTGCTCTCATTCTTCCTCTTGTATATTAGTCTCTTCTTCTTGCAACAACTCCATAGCCATCTCGACGAGCAAATGCATTTCGATTTTATGTCGAAAAATGCCTAGAGTGCCCGAAAAGATATTGAAACTCTCTAGCTCCGATGTAGTATCCAAAACACGCTCCAATTCTCTTCCCATTCCAAGATTCCGAAAATATATTGTATTCGATGAATCATCTTTCATCATCCAAATTGCTAACTCGATCGTGTATCGTCTTATCCCCGGAACATTTATACAAGGATGCTCATATTTTCTTAGAATGTTACATAGTTGTTGAACCAATTCTCTTTTCAAGATCCCTCCTTTCTTGAATAAGCTTTCTGTTTCTTGTGTGTCGATAAGTTCGAATAACCGAGCTGCTGCTCCGATCATTACTTCCTGGATTTTGCTCTCTTCTTCCATGATTCCTTTAAGAATCTGTAACAAAAACATGGATCCAAATCACTAACAAGTTTAAATTGTTAAATTTACAGAGTCGAATTAATTTAGGTGGGGATTGTGCACGAATATAATGTATAAGAAGAGGAAACCACCATGTTATAAACAAATCAAACTTACATCTCAATTCCGATGTGAGATAATTGTTCATATGTTAACACATTCTCTAAAGTCCAATCATCTATCAAGTTATACTTGACTATTCAAACCGATGGATTACCAACCGATCAATTTCATTGAGCCAAACTAATCCCCAGTAAGTTCACTCATGATTTTCAGAATCCGTTCCGATAACATGTTAAATTTCTAGAGTTGGGGTCAATTTATATGGAGAGTATGCACATTTATTATATATAAGAAGAGGAAATCACAATAAACAATCATTTAATTTGGTCAACAATCTCTCTTATAAATCAATACAACTTACACCACACTTCCGATGTCGGATAATTGTTCAACCACCTACCAAGTTGTACTTGACTATTCAAACCGATAGATTACCAACCGGTCAATTTCATTAAATCATACTAATCTCGACAAGATTAATCATGATTTTCCAAACCCGCTCCTATACCATGTTAAATTTCTAGAATCAGATCAATTATATGGGGAGTGTGTACGGATATGATGTATAAGGAGAGGAAACCACAATGAACAAATCATTTAATATAGTTCACAATCCCTCTTATAAAGTAATCCAACTTACATACTACACTTCCGATAGGACAATTATTCATATTTCAATCTAAATCATGTAAAAAGTTATATACTTACAAGAGGAACAACATCACTTAGTCATATTCGTGAGTGTGCACAAATATAACGTATAAGGGGATGAAATTATACCGTAAAATATTTGAACAAATCATTTAGTATAATGCACAATCCCTGAGATAAACCAATCCAACTTACCCCACACTTCCCATATGGCACAATTGTTCATATTTCAACATAAATGATGTAAAAAGTTATATACTTACCAGAGGAACAGCTTCAGTTAATCCTTTCAAATACTGGAAGCTATCATTTCCACAATACGAACACAAATTCCTCAAGATTCTCGCTGTATTTACACGAATCAACTGATCATTCAACGCCCCTATCAGCTTCTTGTTCTGATTCATCTTCATAATTCTACAACACGTAATGCTGCTTCTCAATGACAGTGTCGCTAAAGCTTCTCCAGCACCTTCTCTAACTTTATTCTCTGCTGCATTTGCATTTGCATTTGCATTTGCATTCAAAAAAATACTTAACACAACTCTTAAAACTCCACCAGTTCCTCCAATTCTCTCCGTAGCTTCTTCATCTGTAGCTAAACTGTTTAAAATTTGTATTCCAAGTAACTGAAGTTGAGGATAATTATCACCATTCTTCAATATATCTCTTATATAACTCACTGTAAACACTTTATCTGAAATATCTTTTCTCAGTTGCTTCCCTGCTGAGCCTGTAGTATTAGCAAGTCGTTGAAGAACTTGAAGAGAACGCTCCACAATCCCGATTTGCGACATAGAAACACTCCGCTGTTGTAATATTTCCTCATCAGTATGTATAAAATCGATTATCTTCGTCAAAAGACCTCTTGTGTTACCAATCTTACCACATATATCATGATCAACAGCGAGTTTTCTTAAAATATCGAGACCTAGTTGATTAAATGACCACGGACTATAGTTTCGATCATCGAATATCATCTTTTTCTCCGATATCTCGTAGCTTGCACCCGTATTACTTCGACAGGCATGAAGTAAGCTTGAAATGGAATCCATTGAGCCAGGAATTTCTGCGATTCGGAGAAGATTTTGCTTGTTTCCGGCTACATTCGATATGATTTCGGCAGCTGAATAACGAATCTCTTCCTCTTGTGTGTCTTTCCAGTTAAGGGTTTCTAACAGTCTTGTAATAACAGAAAGATTGACACCAATCTTTTGTAAAGTGTCCTTACAAAAGTTCGAATTCGAATTCGAGAACTTTCGTAGAATTCTTGCTCCCATAAGTTGTTCATCTAGTGAGTCTGATTCTAATAACTCCATAGCAAATGAAACCATATCCATTTTTAAGCCATCGAAGATGCTGCTGTTGATACACTTGGAATACGAATCATAGAAGAATCTTCGTGTCGAAAATGAACCGAATTCTCCGAGATCGCATTCGTTATTCACCTTTTCGATCAAATTTTCGACTCTTACTTTCCATTCCCAATAAGCTTTCTCTAGTAGAAACAACACTGCATCTGTTAAAGCTAAAGAGTAGAATATAATGAGAGCTGAGTTTCGGTTCATTTTATCCGAATCTCCCTTTCCGATATCACCGAAATCTCGACGAATAAGCTTCAGCATCGAAAGAGCAATGCAAGCTGAAGCTGAAGATAATTGAAGCCAGTAGAGAAATTTGCTTATATTCTTTGATGAACAGATCTTTAACAATGGAAATATTGGAACGTCACTGCTTGTCCATGTTCGAGAAAGCCCTTTTTTCTCTTTAGATTCATCTTTTCTTGATTCTTTTTCATGTAAAGAAATCTCGTTACTGCTACCGCCGGAGAAAAGTACAGTTTTCACTTTTCCGATGATGAAATTTGAGCTTGATTTTATAACGCGAAAACTGTTCATTCCCATGTCTGTTAACGACCATGTTGCTTGATGCTGCCATTCAAGCTCATGGCTTCTTCCAAAAATTCTTGCTCCTTCGATCACTAAAATTACAGTGACGAACCAGAAGTCTGTTTTGCCAAGCGTGATCGCGAAACCGCCGAGTAAAACTACCGTAGCCCAGATGAATCCTAGGGTTCCGATGCTTGTAGCAGATTTTTCAAGAATCGCGAGGCGGAGAGCGAATAGCGTAAGCTTCTTCTCCGGTGCTCTAATGGGTTCTGTTGCAGTCTCATTTTTACTGCTTCCTTTCGTTTCAAAACTCGATTTCTGCGGCGCAAAGATGGTTTCTCTACCAGTGGTTCGACCACCGCCGCAGCTGTCTTCTCCGGCGAGCTTGGAAATATCTAAAGTCAAACTCCGATTTGCCGTTGACTCATTTTTCTGATCCATCTGTAGAATTAAGAGAAGAAATGAAAAGGGAACAAGATGATGATCACTGGTTGAATTGGTGATACATATAAATAGAGAAATAAGTACAAACTTGAACGCCAAGGTTCCAAGAAAAAAAGAAAAGCTTCAAAGTCACGTCAACTTAGAAAAAAGGTTCCTTCCTGCAAGCTGTTNCTGCCATTCAAGCTCATGGCTTCTTCCAAAAATTCTTGCTCCTTCGATCACTAAAATTACAGTGACGAACCAGAAGTCTGTTTTGCCAAGCGTGATCGCGAAACCGCCGAGTAAAACTACCGTAGCCCAGATGAATCCTAGGGTTCCGATGCTTGTAGCAGATTTTTCAAGAATCGCGAGACGGAGAGCGAATAGCGTAAGCTTCTTCTCCGGTGCTCTAATGGGTTCTGTTGCAGTCTCATTTTTACTGCTTCCTTTTGTTTCAAAACTCGATTTCTGCGGCGCAAATATGGTTTCTCTACCAGTGGTTCGACCACCCCCGCAGCTGTCTTCTCCGGCGAGCTTGGAAATATCTAAAGTCAAACTCCGATTTGCCATTGACTCATTTTTCTGATCCATCTGTAGAATTAAGAGAAGAAATGAAAAGGGAACAAGATGATGATCACTGGTTGAATTGGTGATACATATAAATAGAGAAATAAGTACAAACTTGAACGCCAAGGTTCCAAGAAAAAAAGAAAAGCTTCAAAGTCTCGTCAACTTAGAAAAAAAGGTTCCTTCCTGCAAGCTGTTTACCAGTTTTCTTCAGGTCTCAACTCCACAAAATTAACAGTACGACTTTTGTAAACGCAGGCGCTACTCGAAACCATCATCTCCGCTGTTCATTTATTTATATCGAAATGGTCAACTGTACTTTTTTAACTAATGGATTAGGTGTTGACTATTATTATTAGAGAAAATGTCCAATTATTTAATATCTCCATATTTTATATCTTTTGTCAAATTTGATAAACTAAATTTATAAAATGTGACTAATTTAATCTTCATATAGCAAAATAGACCCTCAAAGTTTGAGAAGAATAATATCGATCCTTACAGTTTATGTATACATCAAAATCAGTCATTAAAGTTCGTAAATTTTGGCAAAATTAGCCACCGACCAATTTTAACACTTTTAGGGTGCAAAATTAAAAATCGGGCCGGTTTTGACATGTTAACCGGTTTGAATCGAAACAAATAAGAAACTTATCTGATTTTCATGACAATCCAGAATTTTCATTCTGAAACGGATCGATATAGCAATACGTTTTGTATACCACACATTGACAACGACATATACTAATTATTATATTGAACGATGGCGATTACATATACTAATTGCACGTTCCGAAGACTTAATTTGCCAACCCAATGTTTGAGATTGAATTTGCCAAATACATCAAAATTAAGGGATTGAAATTGACTATTTAAATTTTGAGGACATCAATTGCCACAATCAATTAAATATTGAGACCAATTATGTCACACACACAAATTTTTGAGTAATGACTTTGTCAAACCGTCTAAATTATGGGGATTTGTTTTGCCATGCTAAAACATTGGATACCTCAATTGCCAAAATTATCAAACTATATGAACTAAATTTGTCAAAACGATAAAACAATTGGGACAAAAATGCGTGTCGCCCTTATTATTATTATTATTAAGAAAATTCCAAACATGTTTGAAATAATGTACAGGTGATCGAAGTTTAAAATTAAGTACTAAACACATGAATTTTGAAAGCCATTTGTCCATGATACTCATACTCATTAAATTGTATTCTTTTAAAATTTATGTTATGTTTATATTTAGATCAAATACAAACAATTTTAGAACATAGGGGGCAACTATGTCCATGCAATTATTAAACTTTACAAATGTATACAATTTTTAAAAATTGTATACATAATGATTCGGTTAATGATGTACATACAATTTATAAATTTTGAGAACATTTTATTTAAAATTTCTTCTTGCCTTAACACAATTGACAAACACGAATCTATAATAATGTTTATTTCGGATCACATATATTTAGTTCTCTAATGTTTCAAAATTTGCCATCAAACTTTCGTTATTGTGTCAAATTTGTGCTAGTAAAACATGTCCACAAAGTTTCATTTAATTCTTATTGAAATTAAATCTCTATATTTTTTATTTTGACATTCTGTATACTTAAACATGTATAGATTTGAGAATTATTTCAAATTTTAAGAATAAATTTTATCTTATATAAAGAATATAAACATTAAAATTTGGGACTACGGTCATTTTCTCATTTATTTCCATATAATAAATATTATTGATTGGTTTGCTAATTTAGCAATTCTGTTGAGGACATTTTACTATTTTCTTTTAAGTTTGGTAAAAGATTGACAATTTAATGGTTATTATTATAAATTATAAACTGCAAAATTGTTGAAACCCCTTTCTAAATATATTTACATCAATTATTCTTTCAAAAATAATAAATTTTTTCAATTAACTTTTTTTCTACATTTCAGGTTTTAGGATAAATATTGAACATAATTAATGAATTTTAAATAAAATTTGTGTACTCAAGTCGCATGAAACCCATGTTTTCATACTAGACGGCATCGGTATATCCACCGGTACCAGGTTTCTGGGTTGACCCGAAAAATTAAAAAACATTTTTTAAAAAAAAATTAAATTTTTTTTTTAAAAAAATAATACCGGTATACTAATGGTATATTGGTCATACTGATTCGGATCGGAACTATACACGAGACATATATAAAAAGAGAACTTTAATGCACGCATCCCTCCATAAATGATTCTCCAAGACATGTTTATAATACACCTGGAAAATGACATCTGCCAACTGGAATATTAATTTCAAAATTTTTTAGAATTTATTTATATTGATTTATATAACATATAGTTATAATAAAATAATAAATATCATTTTAACCAAGGTTTCCTCTTGTATTCTATCATTGAGAAAATTACAAAAACGACCCCCCAACTTATGATCGGTGTAAAGGGGATACCCCCGAAGTTTCGAAAATGCATGATGAACCCTCCAAGTTACTTAACCGTTTAATTTTAACCCTTCTATTTTTCCAAATGGTTTTCCATCAATGAAATATGGTTTAGGGTTACGAGAAAAACGTTAAAATTAAACGGTGGAGACGTTCTCCATACGGGAAAATTCTGAAGCGCTCCTCCTCCATGTTCGGTAGGATACTCAACTCTGCGAGGTGTTCTTGAATAGGGCTGAGTTCGTTAATTTTCTAATCTTTTGCTCTACAAGGTATTAGCGAAATTTTGCTCATTCAACTTTTTCCATAATTTTCAGATGCAGTAACCCATTTTTTTACCTTAAATTATTCATCAATTTGCTGTATTTCTGACTTTTCGTAGAGGATTATACCCAGTAGCTAGGTATTTGTGTTGCTTTCCTACTTTTGTTTAATTTGGGTTTGATATTGCACAAAATTCTCGTTTATTTATCATGTGTTTGTGAAATAAAGGAGCGATGTTGATTGCTCGTTTGTCATCTGTTTGAGAATTAATGATTACCTCTAGAACAAATTTGACAAAGAATTCACTTGGGGATTTGCTAAGTTTTCAACTCATGTTTACTTCAAAAATAAAGAGTTGTAGGCGTAGGGAAGTTAGCTGTCATCTTGTAGCAGTTTTGAACTCAATTTTACTTAAAAAATAAGAGTTAGGAAAGTAGGAAAATAATTAGTCATCCTTCAATAGTTTTCAACTCGACTTTTAACCCTTGTAGCAGTTTTCATCTTGTAGTAGTTTGAGAATTAATGATTACCTCTAGAACAAATTTGACAAAGAATTCACTTGGGGATTTGCTAAGTTTTCAACTCATGTTTACTTCAAAAATAAAGAGTTCCAGGCGTATGGAAGTTATCTGTCATATTGTAGCAGTTTTGAACTCAATTTTACTTAAAAAATAAGAGTTAGGAAAGTAGGAAAATAATTAGTCATCCTTCAATAGTTTTCAACTCGACTTTTAACCCTTGTAGCAGTTTTCATCTTGTAGTAGTTTGAGAATTAATGATTACCTCTAGAACAAATTTGACAAAGAATTCACTTGGGGATTTGCTAAGTTTTCAACTCATGTTTACTTCAAAAATAAAGAGTTCCAGGCGTATGGAAGTTATCTGTCATCTTGTAGCAGTTTTGAACTCAATTTTACTTAAAAAATAAGAGTTAGGAGAGTAGGAAAATAATTAGTCATCCTTCAATAGTTTTCAACTCGACTTTTAACCCTTGTAGCAGTTTTCATCTTGTAGCAGTTTGAGAATTAATGATTACCTCTAGAACAAATTTGACAAAGAATTCACTTGGGGATTTGCTAAGTTTTCAACTCATGTTTACTTCAAAAATAAAGAGTTGCAGGCATAGGGAAGTTATCTGTCATCTTGTAGCAGTTTTGAACTCAATTTTACTTAAAAAATAAGAGTTAGGAGAGTAGGAAAATAATTAGTCATCCTTCAATAGTTTTCAACTCGACTTTTAACCCTTGTAGCAGTTTTCATCTTGTAGCAGTTTGAGAATTAATGATTACCTCTAGAACAAATTTGACAAAGAATTCACTTGGGGATTTGCTAAGTTTTCAACTCATGTTTACTTCAAAAATAAAGAGTTGCAGGCATAGGGAAGTTATCTGTCATCTTGTAGCAGTTTTGAACTCAATTTTACTTAAAAAATAAGAGTTAGGAGAGTAGGAAAATAATTAGTCATCCTTCAATAGTTTTCAACTCGACTTTTAACCCTTGTAGCAGTTTTCATCTTGTAGCAGTTTGAGAATTAATGATTACCTCTAGAACAAATTTGACAAAGAATTCACTTGGGGATTTGCTAAGTTTTCAACTCATGTTTACTTCAAAAATAAAGAGTTGCAGGCATAGGGAAGTTATCTGTCATCTTGTAGCAGTTTTGAACTCAATTTTACTTAAAAAATAAGAGTTAGGAGAGTAGGAAAATAATTAGTCATCCTTCAATAGTTTTCAACTCGACTTTTAACCCTTGTAGCAGTTTTCATCTTGTAGCAGTTTGAGAATTAATGATTACCTCTAGAACAAATTTGACAAAGAATTCACTTGGGGATTTGCTAAGTTTTCAACTCATGTTTACTTCAAAAATAAAGAGTTGCAGGCATAGGGAAGTTATCTGTCATCTTGTAGCAGTTTTGAACTCAATTTTACTTAAAAAATAAGAGTTAGGAGAGTAGGAAAATAATTAGTCATCCTTCAATAGTTTTCAACTCGACTTTTAACCCTTGTAGCAGTTTTCATCTTGTAGCAGTTTGAGAATTAATGATTACCTCTAGAACAAATTTGACAAAGAATTCACTTGGGGATTTGCTAAGTTTTCAACTCATGTTTACTTCAAAAATAAAGAGTTGCAGGCATAGGGAAGTTATCTGTCATCTTGTAGCAGTTTTGAACTCAATTTTACTTAAAAAATAAGAGTTAGGAGAGTAGGAAAATAATTAGTCATCCTTCAATAGTTTTCAACTCGACTTTTAACCCTTGTAGCAGTTTTCATCTTGTAGCAGTTTGAGAATTAATGATTACCTCTAGAACAAATTTGACAAAGAATTCACTTGGGGATTTGCTAAGTTTTCAACTCATGTTTACTTCAAAAATAAAGAGTTGCAGGCATAGGGAAGTTATCTGTCATCTTGTAGCAGTTTTGAACTCAATTTTACTTAAAAAATAAGAGTTAGGAGAGTAGGAAAATAATTAGTCATCCTTCAATAGTTTTCAACTCGACTTTTAACCCTTGTAGCAGTTTTCATCTTGTAGCAGTTTGAGAATTAATGATTACCTCTAGAACAAATTTGACAAAGAATTCACTTGGGGATTTGCTAAGTTTTCAACTCATGTTTACTTCAAAAATAAAGAGTTGCAGGCATAGGGAAGTTATCTGTCATCTTGTAGCAGTTTTGAACTCAATTTTACTTAAAAAATAAGAGTTAGGAGAGTAGGAAAATAATTAGTCATCCTTCAATAGTTTTCAACTCGACTTTTAACCCTTGTAGCAGTTTTCATCTTGTAGCAGTTTGAGAATTAATGATTACCTCTAGAACAAATTTGACAAAGAATTCACTTGGGGATTTGCTAAGTTTTCAACTCATGTTTACTTCAAAAATAAAGAGTTGCAGGCATAGGGAAGTTATCTGTCATCTTGTAGCAGTTTTGAACTCAATTTTACTTAAAAAATAAGAGTTAGGAGAGTAGGAAAATAATTAGTCATCCTTCAATAGTTTTCAACTCGACTTTTAACCCTTGTAGCAGTTTTCATCTTGTAGCAGTTTGAGAATTAATGATTACCTCTAGAACAAATTTGACAAAGAATTCACTTGGGGATTTGCTAAGTTTTCAACTCATGTTTACTTCAAAAATAAAGAGTTGCAGGCATAGGGAAGTTATCTGTCATCTTGTAGCAGTTTTGAACTCAATTTTACTTAAAAAATAAGAGTTAGGAGAGTAGGAAAATAATTAGTCATCCTTCAATAGTTTTCAACTCGACTTTTAACCCTTGTAGCAGTTTTCATCTTGTAGCAGTTTGAGAATTAATGATTACCTCTAGAACAAATTTGACAAAGAATTCACTTGGGGATTTGCTAAGTTTTCAACTCATGTTTACTTCAAAAATAAAGAGTTGCAGGCATAGGGAAGTTATCTGTCATCTTGTAGCAGTTTTGAACTCAATTTTACTTAAAAAATAAGAGTTAGGAGAGTAGGAAAATAATTAGTCATCCTTCAATAGTTTTCAACTCGACTTTTAACCCTTGTAGCAGTTTTCATCTTGTAGCAGTTTGAGAATTAATGATTACCTCTAGAACAAATTTGACAAAGAATTCACTTGGGGATTTGCTAAGTTTTCAACTCATGTTTACTTCAAAAATAAAGAGTTGCAGGCATAGGGAAGTTATCTGTCATCTTGTAGCAGTTTTGAACTCAATTTTACTTAAAAAATAAGAGTTAGGAGAGTAGGAAAATAATTAGTCATCCTTCAATAGTTTTCAACTCGACTTTTAACCCTTGTAGCAGTTTTCATCTTGTAGCAGTTTGAGAATTAATGATTACCTCTAGAACAAATTTGACAAAGAATTCACTTGGGGATTTGCTAAGTTTTCAACTCATGTTTACTTCAAAAATAAAGAGTTGCAGGCATAGGGAAGTTATCTGTCATCTTGTAGCAGTTTTGAACTCAATTTTACTTAAAAAATAAGAGTTAGGAGAGTAGGAAAATAATTAGTCATCCTTCAATAGTTTTCAACTCGACTTTTAACCCTTGTAGCAGTTTTCATCTTGTAGCAGTTTGAGAATTAATGATTACCTCTAGAACAAATTTGACAAAGAATTCACTTGGGGATTTGCTAAGTTTTCAACTCATGTTTACTTCAAAAATAAAGAGTTGCAGGCATAGGGAAGTTATCTGTCATCTTGTAGCAGTTTTGAACTCAATTTTACTTAAAAAATAAGAGTTAGGAGAGTAGGAAAATAATTAGTCATCCTTCAATAGTTTTCAACTCGACTTTTAACCCTTGTAGCAGTTTTCATCTTGTAGCAGTTTGAGAATTAATGATTACCTCTAGAACAAATTTGACAAAGAATTCACTTGGGGATTTGCTAAGTTTTCAACTCATGTTTACTTCAAAAATAAAGAGTTGCAGGCATAGGGAAGTTATCTGTCATCTTGTAGCAGTTTTGAACTCAATTTTACTTAAAAAATAAGAGTTAGGAGAGTAGGAAAATAATTAGTCATCCTTCAATAGTTTTCAACTCGACTTTTAACCCTTGTAGCAGTTTTCATCTTGTAGCAGTTTGAGAATTAATGATTACCTCTAGAACAAATTTGACAAAGAATTCACTTGGGGATTTGCTAAGTTTTCAACTCATGTTTACTTCAAAAATAAAGAGTTGCAGGCATAGGGAAGTTATCTGTCATCTTGTAGCAGTTTTGAACTCAATTTTACTTAAAAAATAAGAGTTAGGAGAGTAGGAAAATAATTAGTCATCCTTCAATAGTTTTCAACTCGACTTTTAACCCTTGTAGCAGTTTTCATCTTGTAGCAGTTTGAGAATTAATGATTACCTCTAGAACAAATTTGACAAAGAATTCACTTGGGGATTTGCTAAGTTTTCAACTCATGTTTACTTCAAAAATAAAGAGTTGCAGGCATAGGGAAGTTANTTACTGTATGAATTGTGTCGTATTGTAAATGCTTCTTTTGCATTCTATAATTTTAATAAAGTTGTTTTTTCATTTGTTAATTCAAAGGTCGTATGAAATTCAATCAAGAGAAAGAGGAGTCAGTAGTTGGACCTACGGCTCATTCTACAAACGTCAATGAAGTGAAACATGATATGTTGGATGCAAATGAAAACAAATCGGATGAAAAAGTCCCTAAGGAGGAAATCCCAGGAAAAGGTAATACTAAAAATTCTTGTGATGATATGCAATCCAAGTGTCACATATATGTGGATGATGTACAATACTCCAACGATTTATCAAAGTTGGACGATGTCGGAGAAGATGAAGATGTGCGTCCATCATCTAGGGAAGAAATTGACCCAACTTGTTTTATGTATAATGATGCATTGGGATGGAGTGGTCAGGTTCTAAGGTAATTATTTCAACATTTGTGTTGATATTAAGTATGAATAGTTTATAGTTTAACACATGAACTTCTTAAATACAGAAAAGGGCTTACATTTAGAGATAAGGAACATGCGAAAGAAAGTTTAGTTACTTTTTTTATTTTACATGGTAAAGAACTGTGGATTGAAAAAAATGAAGCAGATCGACTACGTATACGATATAGGCGTGGAAAGACAAAAGAATGTGGGTGGTATGTGAATGTTACAAAAAAAAAAAGCGACATTGGTTGGAAAGTTAAAGGTTACAATCCTGAACATAATAGTTGTTTTTGGGACAAAGAAAATTCTTCCATTACGGCAAAATGGCTAGGTAAAAGATATATTGATTGGTTTATTAACGATCCTTCTTTGAGTGTTTCAAAATTTGGAATGAGGATTACTGATGCATTAAAGATTGAGGTATCACGACATAAGATTTTCAGAGCAAAGAAGTTTGCTACGAATGAAATAAAGGAAAGAGTCACTGCAAACTTCAATAGGTACAGGAGGGCTATATGTTGTCTCCCACCAGAAAGACAACAACAATGTCATTGGGTTTTACCAGAGATACTAGATGGTTGCCTCAAATCTGAAGAGTTTTATGAAAAATTTGTAGGTTGACAGAACATGGTTGATTACGACAAAGAGTATGTCTTTGTTCCAATATGCACCGGGATGCATTCATTTCAATGCATACGCACAAGTTGATGGTTAAATGTTGTATGATGTGTTACAAAATATGCAGAGGTCATTGGTCGCTATTAATTCTACGACGCATCTTAGATTGTNACAATTTAATGGTTATTATTATAAATTATAAACTGCAAAATTGTTGAAATCCCTTTTTTAAATATATTTACATCAATTATTCTTTCAAAAATAATAAATTTTTTCAATTAACTTTTTTTCTACATTTCAGGTTTTAGGATAAATATTGAACATAATTAATGAATTTTAAATAAAATTTGTGTACCCAAGTCGCATGAAACCCATGTTTTCATACCAGGCGGCACCGGTATTTCCACCGGTACCGGGTTTCTGGGTTGACCCGAAAAATTAAAAAAAAAAATTTTAAAAATTTTTAAATTTTTTTTTAAAAAAATAATACCGATATTCTAATGGTATATTGGTCATACCGATTCGGATCGGAACGATACACGAGACCGGTATAAAAAGAGAACTTTAATGTACGCATCCCACCATAAATGATTCTCCAAGACATGTTCATAATACACCTGGAAAATGACATCTGCCAACTGGAATATTAATTTCAAAATTTTTTAGAATTTATTTATATTGATTTATATAACATATAGTTATAATAAAATAATAAATATCATTTTAACCAAGGTTTCCTCTTGTATTCTATAATTATCAAAATAAGAATGATTAAAAAAATTATAAAAATAATTATTGCTAAGACGGAAAGTTATCAATGTCACAAGTGACTATGCCACTTTGAAATAACATATACACTTAAATCTTGTTCGTCACTTAAAATGCAGAGAAACCGTGCATATCCTCTTGCCTTGAAAATAAATAGTTACCATCTCACTTATAAAAATTTGTATGGTCGTCTTTATCGAGTACGATCCGCTTCAAATTAATACAATATTATGATATTTGAATTATAGTAATGCAAGATGTTACTGCTAGAGAAAATGTTTTGTTCAGTATCATATTCTCGTTGCAATCCCTAATATTAGTATCATATTATTTACTTTTAAACTCGAGAGACTTATATGGCTTATTTCACATGGAATTACGTTCTTTTGGGCTTTCACTCCTATCCTATTGAGTACTTAGATGATTGTAAATATGAAATCTATTAATCTATATTTAAGTCTTAAAATATATATTGATCAATCGTAAGTAAAAATTAATGGTCATCACGAGAACCATACACATTATTGTTGTTAAAAAATAATATGAAATTAAACAAAAATTAGTTTATAAAAATGAGTTATATTACGATTCCTAATGAACAAATAAAAATAAACATTACTTTAATACATTTGATCATGAATTTCTAGACTTATATATGATACTTTAAGTGTGAATTTGATTGATTCCAATTATTAATATTTTATAATCTCGAGTAATTAACATCTAATCCCTAGAAAGTCCAAAAGCATAAAACGGCTTTCGCTTTTAGTCTCCAAATAAAATGGGTATTCTTTTGGGTAACAATCTAGGCTATTGGACATGGGGAACGGGGATATTTAAAAACATAAAAAACGGGAATGAGACACGATCATCATAAAGTGTACAATAGAACACACCACATAGAATATTTAAAATAAAAAAAATTAATTAAATTCATGAATAAGGTAATATCAAAAATATTATATTTAGATACAAAATATGATAATTATGATAAAAGAATATCAAAATGTTTTCAAAACAAAATTTCTAAAACATTAGCGGTGAATTGTGAAATTTGAATGGGAAACAAAATTTTTAAAAAATTTATTTATTACTTAGGGTTAGGAGGAGAGAGAAATAATTAATTAAAAAATTTTAAAATAATAATTAAAATAGAATACTTATTATTTTTTAAAAAATAATACGTATTATTTTGCATTGAAAACATATGCAAAACCTTTGAATTTTAAAAATAGCCGGTCCGTGCACCTAGGTAACAATGGAGTTCAACGCAATTTTGAAAGCCGAAGTTATATAGTCGCAATGTTTTATTTGTTTTCTAGTCGCGAAAATGAATCAAGGCTGAACTGAACTAAACTACAGTCGAGAATCTCTAAGAGAGTCAGAGGACGAGGTGTTTTCTTTGCGTGAGATTCTCTGCTCTTTTTTCATGTTAGTGTAGCGTAATGATGATGTGATTTCTGTTGGATCTGATGAGATCCATCCCGTATGTCTAGTCATCTTGAATGCGTTCTGGGCCTACATTCATTATAACTCAAAAACCCAAGTTTCCGGACCTTGATGGACGGAAAGGAGACTCGAAAGTTTACGGACCGATCCTACTTCTTACTCGGTTATTTCGATGGGATTAGCTTAATAGAAGATATATCTAATTCAACATTATGTTATAATAGTGAAAATTATCATTATACTCCTGAGACTTTCTATATATATGAAATTGAGATAAATCCTTATGTCCTTCTTCATGGAATATACTTCTATTCTGCTGCTGACGGCCTTACTATTGTCTTCTTTGTTAATCTCACAAGTGCACAGGTTACCATCATCGACTGAGCAAAAGAGGTGAATACCGCCGTGCTAATGGGCGCTTCGACGTCTACGCCAGGTAAAGTTAGGTGTTCCTAAGATTCTGGGAGTTGGACTTCGTATTTCCAACCTTCGAATCCCAATAATTTCGAGTTAATCTTCGCTTCAGAAGTTCGGAGTGTTATGCGAGTGTTGTTTTTGCGATTTTTTGGGGGTCTTTATATGATTGGTTTGCTTGTTCTTTATTGCGAATCCTTTTTATCACTTTTGCATTGCTTTGATTCCATAGGGTGACGAAATCGTATTGTGGGTTTCGCTGCATCACCTTTTCTCGAGTTATCTTAATATTCGTTTTGATTTCTAAACCATGGATTAAGAAATCGATTCATCTCTGATGATCTCTTCTGTAGGTTGTTTAAACCTGGTGTATTATTCATTCATTAGATAATCGAATTGTCCTTTAAATTGACCGATTTCAGGATTGAGAAGTGTGGTAAAGTAATATTCTTATGCTGTATGTTTTAAGTAATTTGGATTTACATAAGCTTTTAAAGTTGAAGAATCACTGCTGAACTTGGTTTATATTTGTATGATTTACTCACTTAATGAACTGATGTATTAACTCCTCTAATGATTGTAGCAAAGCTTCAGCATAACGATATGGAGTCGGTGAATGATAAATCCGATGATGAGTACTCTGTTATTGGAGATAAAGCAGATATCGGAATTATTGATCTCGACAATTGCAAATCTGTTTGTAGTTATACTCCTGATGAGAGTGACATGGTACAAATATCTGTTCCATTTGCTTTAAATAATGGAAAGCCTCAATCAGGACTTGTTGGTGAGACTAAATTCGATTCAGTTACTATAAAAAACATTTCCGATAAGCCGTTGGATTTATGGTTAGTTAGTATTTATGATGCTAAACCTGAGAACCCATTCACGATCTCTATAATGGAGCCTCCAAACTCCAATTCTGATACGAAGTATATAGAGGATTTTGTGGAGACTTTTTCCTTGGAAGATATAGTTCTTAAAAGAGATCAATCTTTGAAAATTTGGCTATCATGTAAACCTAAAGAAATAGGTATGCATTCATCAGCTGTGCATTTTTGTGTTGGAAATGAAACTATAGAAAGACTAGTTTTTGTGCTAGCAGAAGATAGCATATCCAAGTCTATAATCTCAAAAAAGCCATATCAAAGATTGTTACGAAACAAACAGAATATTCGGAATGCGAATTCTCTAGAGAATGCATATTGTGTGGGTCGTCGTCCACCAAAGGCAGCAACTCGTGGACCTAGATATCATTTACCTACATATCCTATTCCAGAATGTATTAGGACTGTTATAAATAGCGGTCAAATACCTGATGCAGTGCTTGAGGGTTTAACAGCTAGAAATTATGCATCTTTTTTTAAAGCTTTACTAGCTATGGAAGAGATAAAGCTAGAGGTATACGCCATTTTAATGCACTAATTATCTCCTTTTTCTCTCTATACCTCGTATTTATTACATTTTTTATGGTATTCAGGAAGATATGCATGCATATGACATGGATTCTGTCATGTTAAAATGTAAAAGGAATCAGTTCTTGTCTCTCGAGGTCCCCGGATTGGCTGAGAAAAGACCTTCCCTTGTTATTGGCGACTATATACTTGCTAAAGGTGGTCAAGTGAATGATGCTTATCAGGTTTAATTTATACTCGAATATCCTCGTTTTCACAAACATGTATTATTTGCATCCATTTCTCGTGTATTCTATATCCATAACGATGTCGTAAATACGGTTTTTGTCTTTGAATATTTATTTGCGTAACCTGTATAATCATATTGATGTTGCTCTTTGGTCAAGTGAATGATGCTTATCAGGTTTAATTTATACTCTCTCTGCCGAATATCCTCATTTTCACAATTATGTCTAATTTCATCCATCTCCCGTGTATTCTATTTCAATAATGATGTCGTAAATACGGTTTTTTATCTTTGAATAATTTGCGTAACCTGTATAATCATATTGATATTGTTCTTTGGTCAAGTGAATGATGCTTATCAGGTTGAATTTATACTCTTCTCTGCCCTGAATATCCTCGTTTTCACAATTATGTCTTATTTGCATCTATTTCCCGTGTATTCTTTATCCATAACGATGTCGTAAATACGTTTTTTTTGTCTTATTTGTGTAACCTGTATAATCATATTGATATTGTTCTTTGATGTGCAGGGGTACATTCACAAAGTTAAGGCTAAAGAAATATGCTTAAAGTTTGATGCTAAGTTTCATATTCAGCACAGAGAAAGAAATCGTTACAATGTTCAATTCTCATACAATCGAACTAGTATGCGAAGATTATATCAGGCTCTCGAGGCTGCATCAACTTTGAGTAGGAATTTTCTTTTCCCAACTGCTCTAAGCAAGATTAATCATGAAGAACCTCCGAATATCGAGCCAATATCTTGTTCCCTGAACGAGGAACAAATGACTGCCATTCAAATGATCCTATCTTGCAAAGGTGGGTACCCTTATGTGATTCATGGTCCTCCAGGTACTGGCAAAACAATGACTCTGGTTGAAGCAATTCTTCAAGTTTATAATATGAATCGAAAGAAAGCCATTTTAGTCTGCGCCCCTTCGAATAGTGCAGCCGATCATTTACTCGATAGGATAATCAGTGTGGAGTCAGTAGGGATTCAGAAGGATGATATATTTAGACTCAATGCATATAAACGTCCTTTAGACGACATGAATCCTAAACATATGGATTTTTGCTATTTCGAAGATGACCTTTTCAAGGTTCCTTCTTGTCAGTTTTTGGAGAAGTATCGGATAATCGTAACAACTTACGCAAGTGCTTCTCATCTTTATGCTCAAGGAATGAAACAAGGACACTTTTCCCATATTTTTTTAGATGAAGCTGGTCAAGCTTCAGAGCCATACACAATGATTCCTTTGTCTCATTTGTATACAAATACTACTGTTGTTGTTCTTGCCGGAGACCCGATGCAGTTAGGACCAGTCGTATTTTCTAAAGACGCTGAAAGTTCTGGTCTAGGAACATCATATTTGGAAAGACTATTAAGTTACAAGTCATATGCAGTTGAAAACAAGAATTTTATGACTAAACTCGTTAGAAATTATCGAACTCATGAAGCGATTCTTCGTCTTCCTTCCGATTTATTTTATGATGGGAAGTTAATGCCTTGTAAAGAAGACAAAAAATTCTCGACAGCATTCTTTGACGGTATCCTTTCGAATAAAGATTTCCCTTTACTTTTTATCGGTATTCAAGGCTGTGATAAAAGGGAAGGAACAAATCCTTCATGGTTCAACAGAATTGAAGCGAGTAAAGTAGTTGATATGATTCGATTACTGATTGAAGATAAAGGCTTGAAAGAAGAAGATATTGGAGTTATTACACCTTATAAGCAGCAAGTATCGAAAATAAGATCCACACTCGAAAATTTCAAAAGAACCGGAATTAAAGTGGGAAGCGTTGAACAGTTTCAAGGACAAGAGAAAGAAGTTATTATCGTATCTACTGTACGATCAACGATCAAACATAATAAATTCGATAAGCTTCATTATCTGGGATTCTTAAGTAATCCAAGAAGATTCAATGTTTCAATCACAAGAGCCAAATCTTTGCTTATAATAATTGGGAATCCACACATTCTCTGCAAGGTACTTAACTTATTTTCTTCTGCATTTCGATTCATGTTACTTAATTTGCTTGAGTTAACTTGATAGGATCCAAACTGGAACAATCTATTATGGTATTGTGTGGATAATGAATCGTATAAAGGATGTTTTCTTCCCGAGAAGCCGTGTTTTGATCAAGATTTATCGGGGAATTATTGTGGAGAAGTTGATGGGAATGAATGGAGTAATGAGGCATCACAGGGTGATGATAAAGAAGAGAATAATCGAAAATCGTGGTGTAATAATGTCGATTCTTGTACACGGGAGAATGATAATGATTCATGGGGAGATAATCCTTCATCTTATTCACACGATTATGGTAAGTATAAGGTTGTGGATGATGATGTGCCATGGGAGTAGAGTAAGCTTGTTTTTCTTTGGATTTCATGCTTATAAGCTTTTTTTTGGTTGTTTTTTGCGAGTATGAGCTGATATTTTCATGGCTAGTTAAATAAATCCCTTTTATTCTATTTCTTTTGCTTTTTTTCGAGAAATTTGCACCCTTCGTCCCACAAATTTGATTTTTTAAATTTTGCATGATATTTTTAGTCCTTAAACTTTGTATATTTTGCACTATTGGAGACTAATTTTGAGAATTGATTTTGATGAATTATAGAATGCATGTGAAATTATGTCTGAGTTTTATCTTGAAATAATGATAAAATTCAAATGTATCGATAATAAATATTGATATATTTAAATTTAAATTTAAATTGACTGTACAATGATATTTAAAGATTTATTATATTTTTTTTAAAAAAATAAAGGTTTTAAATTGATATTTTGGAGATTTTAATGGATTAAATTTGAAATTTCTATTCATTTTTCTTGGATTAAATTTGATTATATCGACACACGGTTAGTCAGTTACATTTTTAATTTCTGGGTGTTTAATAAAAAATAAAAGGAATATGAATTATGACTAGGTAGATTTTGATTATGAAACAACATATAAGAACAAGTGGAATAGTTCTTACCAGTTGGTCTAAAAAAAAATATATATATATAAATTATCTAATACAATAATCCAATTCAGTCTAAGATTTTGAAAGCCATGGCTCCAATCAGAGCTGCAACGGTCAAGGGCCAAATGGTGCGATCGGGAGCGGCGGCTGAGAAAGTCAGTCCTGCTCTGCTACCGGAGTTTCCCACAGGTGATAGGCCAGCAGACGGCGGTGTTGCGGGTGTATTGACTTCCAGCGCTTGTTGCGGAGATGGTGATTCTAGTAGAATTGGGCGAATCAGGTCAGTGTATCGAATACTTGTTAAATAGGCTTAATTTGTTACCTTCAACAATCGGAGGAGCTATCGGAGCTGAAGAANTTGACATGTTAACCGGTTCGAATCGAAACAAATAAGAAACTTATCTGATTTTCATGACAATCTAGAATTTTCGTTCTGAAACGGATCGATATAGCGACACGTTTTGTATATCATACATTGGCGACGACATATACTAATTATTATATTGAACGGTGGCGATTACATATACTAATTGCACGTTCCGAAGACTTAATTTGACAACCTAATGTTTGAGACTGAATTTGCCAAATACATCAAAATTAAGGGACTGAAATTGACTATTTAAACTTTGAGGACCTCAATTGCCACAATCAAGTAAATATGGAGACTAATTATGTCACACACACAAATTTTTGAGGAATGACTTTGCCAAACCGTGTAAATTATGGGGATTTGTTTTGCCATGCTAAAACATTGGATATCTCAATTACCAAAATTATCAAGCTATATGAACTAAATTTGTCAAAACGAGAAAACAATTGTAACAAAAATGCGTGTCGCCCTTATTATTATTATTATTAAGAAAATTTCAAACATGTTTGAAATAATGTACAGGTGATCGAAGTTTAAAATTAAGTACTAAACACATGAATTTTGAAAGCCATTTGTCCATGATACTCATACTCATTAAATTGTATTCTTTTAAAATTTATGTTATGTTTATATTTAGATCAAATACAAACAATTTTAGAACATAGGGGGCAACTATGTCCATGCAATTATTAAACTTTACAAATGTATACAATTTTTAAAAATTGTNCATTGCGTTAGAGGGGATTTGGGAATGATTGATTTTTCATTGAGAATACTTATAATGCAGGGGGGACACAAAGAAAAGTACCTGCTTTTGGAATGTTATCGGATGCTGCTGCGTCGAAGAGATTGAGTATTTACACTGTCTTTTGGATCGGTATCTTTGTAGCCATTTCTTACATGACTTGAATGTGTAATGAAACCAATTTGTCATTGAATAGATCATATGATATATAGTGTACAGAATGTAATTTGGTGGCTTTCAATCATTTCTAGAGTATATGCAACAATTAACATTTGAGAAAATGACGCGTTAAATCTCCAAACTTTTATAATTTTGGCAAAATTGATGCTCATAACTTGAAATAGCATATTTAATCCACAAATCTTAAAGTTTTGGTCTTCCTAAGTGGCAAAATCGGTCCCATAACTTTGATTTTAACCGAAGATTTCATTTGCCAAAATTTAAAACTTCAGGAACTAAAAGATATCATACATATTAAATTTTAGGGATTAATTTTATCAAAACTTAGAAAATATAAAAATTGTTGTCATCTTCATATTTTGAGAATCAAAATTGACACAATTATAAAGCTTAAAGATCAAAATTACTAAAACCATAAAAGTATGAAGACCAAATTTACGTATGTGTCATTCACATTCACACCATCCACCATATTTGTATCAACAATAGTGCTTCCTTTTACAAGTTACACAATATAAATACATGATAATCATACTCGTTTTGACCAATATAAATCTAACTCCAATTATTTGAGTATTGAATTCATTTCATAAGAGAAGTGAATCACATTGAAAATGCTATGACAAATCAATTACTCATGATATCACCCGTTTATAAATTATAATTATTCTAATTCTAGAACGTGTCATAATATTTCAACATTAGCCTCCATAGAAATCTCAAAACATTAGATTCCCAGTTTAATTGGTTGAATATAAGTTCACAATTCATCTCTAGAAAATACTTCTTTAATCGCAGGAGTATAAGAAGCATACGCTTTAATGATAGATTCATATACAATAATACCTCTCACGTACCCATCCTAGTTCAAAAACTCGTTATGATCATGCAGAAGAACCAGAGTATTTCTCATCGGAGAAAACCCAATCACCGGAAAACCCATTTCCCTAAAGTACCGTGAATCAGTTGAAGACTTGAAGCCATAAAAATCTCAGGTTTCCCCAATTTCCCACCGCCGTTCTTCAATAATTCCCACCATGGATTTGAACCATCAATGGCGGTTACCATTCTTATCAAGAGATGAAGATTTATGTTTGAATTCAAATGTCATCTTCCTTGAAGAAGGAGCCCATTCTTCAGAAATACGCTTCATTAGTGATTCTGCGTTAGCTCTGAATATCCAGACCTGCTTCAGCTTCAGATGGCTGCAAATTCATCACGTAACCAGCCGGAGATGGCGTCCCTGCTTTGAGGTAAACGATATTGATAGAAATTAATTCGCCTTTAGCTTTGATTCCATTCTTGATTAGATCTAGCTGTGAATCTCTTTATACTTTCAATGCTCTTGAGAAGATTCTCCATCGCTGTGTTATCGTAAATCTTAGCGCCATGGCTGGGAGAGCCTTTTGATTTCATTACAGTACTCCAGGTAGGTCTTTCTCCATCCTTCTGTACCTTCCGAACTAGAAACTTCGATATATAAGATAAATTCGAAAATGTTGAAAACAAAATATAAACGATAAAAATCGAGATTTGATCTACGGCTTTAATACTACAAAAGGAAATATATATAAAAGATTGAGGTGATGGTCTCATAGCTATGTAGCTACGAGACCACACTTCTAAACCAAATTTAAAAAAAAAGAACTAGAAGAACTAAAGTAATAACTATAAATTTTGATATTGAAAATGAAAACTTAATATATTGTATGACATGTAACATATTTATATAGATAATCATTCGGACTTATAGCCCAAAATATTAAATTATCCATATTGAAAGCATAAATTTCAACAGAAAACACGGTATTCGTCTGTAGTTGAAGCTAAACCTTCGTCGAGCACAATACCTACATTCAGATTCTTGAAAATTTCTGAATTGGCAAACATTCCTACGCCATCTTGGCCGCCTATTTCCTCATCGGGGACAAATGAAAGGTGAACGGAGCGCAGGGGTATAAAACCTGAAGCCTGAAGCTTACGAATGGCTTCCAGATACTGAAGCCCGACGCATTGCGAAGATATTACCGGAAGATTCGTTAATTTTAGCTTCAAAAGGTGGATAATTCCATTTCTAGTCCTCGGCAGGGACGACGTCTGTATGCGAATTCAAGAGAATTGACGGCAGTGAGGAGTCAGTTCCGGCCCAAGGCAGAAGCACCAGTGGTTTTCCGGCGACGAATTCCACGATTTTTACATCCAAAGACATGGATTCGGCTTGGGCGGCGATAAAATCGGCGGCACCATTGTAATCAGGGTTTGGATGAGAATTAGTAATTCTCAGATATGCTTGAAATCTAGCTATAATTGAATCCGAATCCCAATCCTCTCCTTCCACCGGGAACAGTAACATAAAGGCGAGGATAATTGCCGGAAGCAAGAATAGATATCGATTGCCGCGGCGGCGACGGAGACGCGAAGCTTCAGCCATTCTGGAGATGGACCAATCTTGCAGTAGTCGTCTGGTTCCCCCAATTAATGAAAATTAGTCAACGGTTAGAGGTCCTTCTCAGGTTCATGTAATAAATTATAAGATAATGTTCTATTTTAAAAATACATTATATAATATATTTTAAAAATAGGTATATAACCATATTAACTATTTTAAATTCTCATTATTAATTAAAAAATATTATATTTTAACATTTTACACTATAATCTAAAATTCTATCTATTCTTGATTTTTTAAACTAACATTAAAACAATCTTAATAAATACGGTTTTATATGCATTATTTTTAAGTTCATAGGATTATAAGTTAGGAAGTCATACTGGTTGTATAATGTCCGATATATTGATCATACCGGTAAATATCGATTGTGATCGATACATCGATATTTCGATATATCACCGGTATACTAACGATATATCGAAAAAATCGTTCATATTAGTCGTTACCGGCACGAACGGTATTGATTGATATGACTTTCTTGGTTAAGAGTTCCCACACGTTGTTTCTTTGTCATAGAAGTGATATCAAGGTTTAATTGTTTAATGTAAAACTAAATTTTACATTATGCTTCCTTGGTTAGGACTTAGAAGTTCTACAACAAATTATAAAATGTATAATTATAATTTATAATGAAAATGTATAATCAGAATTCATGTAGTATTCTAGAATGAATATTGATGAGAATTTCGGAATCCGGTATCCCGAACTGGACGAGACCCAAGCCATTCTAGGCTAGTCCAAGTGATGGAAACCGAACCTAAAAGCCACAGATCCAACTTCTGATAATGATTCAACCCAACCAGGATAGCTAGCTTCAGAGGCCCAGTTGGGCTAAGCCCAATAGTCACTAGTGAGGACCGAAGGTTAGCACTGCATGTTATCTATCACTTCGGGGACCGATCCATTGGATCGGTCCAGACGGTTACAGCCCACGTGTCCTGCACTCCGGGCATAAGCATGTTTTCCACGCTTCTGGCTCGATCACACAGTCTGCACTTCGGGCTCACCCACGTTTTCCGCCATGGGAAAACGATCGTGTCAAAGGCGGTTACATAGCATAATCCACACGCGTTTTCTTCTCTTAAATACAGGGCTAAATGAAAAGCTCAGGAGAACCTTTTGGACTCACAAATTAGCTTATACTCTGCTGCTTTTCTCCCTCGCGTTTTCTATTATGTCTTAGTTATTTTCATAAGTCTCTTCTGTTTGTAGAATGAACTGTTACATTAATATATCGGCTAAGAGTTTTTTCATCTTAGTCAGGTGATTTTTTTCTCTTTCCATGAGTTTTTCCACTCTAAATTCGCGGTGTTATTTGTCCATTTCCTTTCATAATTGTTTCCCTCAATCTAAATAAATCAAAACCGAGTTCATTTTACTGCGAATCGGACGACTGTTAATATCACCGGTCTCTTGACTACAACAAATTTGTTAAACAATTGAATGTAAAAAGTTTATGCTTCTTATACTCCGGCGATAAATGAAACGAGTTTGGGAGAACTCCTAACCAAAGTAGTCACATTTCATACACTCGTTGTGATTATGCATACACTCCTTGTTCAAAAAATTATTAAATTTTACATTTAACATATTATTTTCATAATACTACATGAATTCAAATTATATATTTTCATTATGTATACTAATTATGAATTCTAAGTGTACATTTCATAATTTATACAGAATGAACACTAAGTATTTCTGAAGAGTAATAAATGATAAGTATCTAATTATTAGAAGAGAAAAATGTTGTAGTATCCAAAATTTAAGAATTTTTTCAAAATAAATTCTTTCATGTGTTTTTAAATGATAAGTACCTCGATTGGTTCTTTCCTATGTTTTTAAACCGGTTCAAACTGGAAAGCTTCAAATTCAAATAAACTGGTACGAAGCGATGCTCAAAACGTAATGAACCGCAAATATTTTAAAATATCTTGTTATTTGAACCGAACCGAAAAAACTTCAGTTCACTAAAAACCTGTTAGAACCAGTGGTTTTAAGATATAGTTTATTTCAATCCTAAAACTTTGTGTTTTTTGCTAAATTGGTACTAATTTTTTTTCAAAATTCAGCAATATGATCCTTAAAATACAAAAAAATGTCTGAAATGTTTGATTTTTCTTAAGATTTTTAATTGTCAAAATTTTAAAAATTAAGAATCAATTTTGGCATAAACATTGAAATTTGAGGAGTAGGTATATGGATATATATCCACTTCAAAACTGCAAAATCTATAAATTAAAGAGAACATTTTTAGCAATTTTTTAATGAGACGTTATATATTCCATATTGGTTTTTTAGATAAAACCAATATTTTAGTCTTGTACTTACCAAAATCGTAAAATCGACGAATTAAGGAATTTAGCAATGATTTAATATATAACATAAAATGAATGAGACAATCGGATACTGTGCGTATGAATTTGGGTAAATCGATCCTACCCAAAATTTAGCATAGTCCAAGAAAACCAATGAACAGAAACCTTCTAAGTAATGAAGTGGTGCCGATAAGACAAGATCAAGTTTTCATTGGATGAGGTGTTGATCGGGCCTACGTCAAAAGATACAAAATGAGTCTTATGAGAGTCAATAAAATGCATGAGTCTTAAGGAATTGAACGACCGTTAGGGCATTATGTGCAAATAATGGCGACTTTACCAATTTTGATGGCCTTAACAACGGTTAGATGCGGGGAATAGGGTAGCAAGTAAAATACATTTCAACCTCCAAAAAAGTATATAAAGATAATAACGCATGAGAGGAAAAAGGATTTTCGGAGCAAGAGTAATTCATCATGGTTTCTGATGAACATCACAATTCACCATAAAATTGAAGAGCAGAAGAGAACTCGTTGCGAAATCAGCCCCGAAACATGACGAAGAAAATTGATAACAAAGATCTACGGTAAAAGAACGAATAAACAACTAATGTGAGGGTATTACATGGTCACACGGTAGCATGATATGGTAATTCATGAATGCAGGAAAAAACAAAGAGAACACATGATATCATGATTTTCTTGCTTGTAGCATAGGAACGTAGTGGCCTTTCCTGAACTTGCACCTCAATAAGCGGGATGAACATATGTGAATCAATAGTAAAGAAAAATTAATAAAAAAAGGAAAGACTCAATGTGAGGTGGGAACACCGAGCCCGACATCGTGCTTAGGACACGATCAACCATACGTAGGACATGTCTGAGGAAGGAATACACATATTCTTAGGAATAAGATTGGTATGTAATACAGTGCCGAGCGGAATCGAATGAGAACATGGGAGCATCTAAACTCTACCTGGGGAAGGGAAGCATACATACTCGTCGAGCCGACCAAAAGCTAAAGGCCGGTTTGGGCTAGACAAGTCACCGGCATGTACAAACTCAACCATTATAGGAACTAAAAACATAGAGGAAAGAGACACAAAAAGCAAGAGAGAATAAAAGACTCAATGAAAGTTAACCAAAGATAAGAGGGAAATATCAGATAAAGAAAAAGAATTAGTTTTACTCTTTATTGAAAAATTTTATTTAATAGACTATGACGCAATAGATTATCACGACTTTACATATTTTGTCGTGTGATGAGGTAGAGGAGTAGATGGAGAGGTCGACAGTCCTTCACAATCCAAGTTTTAGCGCTTTAAATTTAGCAAACTCTCTTTTGTCGAACTGTATTTTCTTTGGTTAAATAATAAATCTTGTTTTAAAATTGTATGATTTCCTTAAATTATGTTGACAACTCGCAAATCGGTTAGGTCGGATTCACAGTCGTTACGCATTCCAACTAAGTTATCTTAACAAACAACTAAAATATAAAATTACGAGTCTTGTTAATACTAGAGCAAAACAATATATACTTATTTATTCGATAAAACCATTATTTTGTGTTTTACTCTTTGATATAGAATTATAGGTTTGTTGGGTTCCAACCATAGATTTAATTAATATCTATGTTTTTAAATCGGTTATTTTTATCGAACCGGAAAATGTCTGGTTCACTAAGAATCGGTTCAAATCATGGTTCGAATCGATTTGAAAACAAAAACTTTGAAAAAATTTAATTATATCATAATTTTCATAAGATTAATAAATTATTGTGTTACTTTATAATGTAAATATAAGATATAATTTTATCATTATATGAAAATGAAACAAATTTATATGAATTTTGTAAGAAATAATTGATATTATTTTATATATTACGAATATACGTAAACAGTTAAAATTTAAATAGAGAAAAAATATTGAAAAATATATAATAAAATAATATTTAAATATCGTATCAGTTCAAAAATAAAAAATACAAAACTAGAGCAGTTCAGTTCGAACNGGGTAGAGGCTATGAAGATGAGATTTCAGCATTATAGACAGATGGAACCTTGGAATTGGTTCCCAAGCCATGGGGAATTTATTTATTGTCTTCGAAATGAGTTTACAAATTGAAGAAAAATTGGATAACATCATCGATAGATTCAAAGCTCGTATTGTAGTCAATGTTTTTTCACAATAATATAGACATGATTATAATGAGACTTTTAACCAGTTACTAAAATGGTGACGGTAAGAATAGTTTTCTCTTTATCATAATGCAAATGTTGGAAAATATGAAAATTTGATGTGAACAATAATTTTATGCAGTAGAACTTGATAATGATATTTTTATGGAACAATCTCTTGGTTTTATCTCAATAAAACATCATACTCATGTATATCTTCTAAAGCAAGGCTTATATGGTCTAAAGTAAGCATCTCAAGCATGTTTATTGATGATATGATCATTATGGGGATGTTGTTATCAATATTGAGTATTTGCAAGATTCATTATGAGTTGTTTTTTAAATGAAAAGTTTAGGAGAAGTTGATTGTTGTCTTGGTTTGGAGATAAATAAGTTACGTCAAATGAATATTTTCTATATAAAAAAAGATACGTTTCAAGGTTGTGCAAAGTTTCATATGGAAAATTCAAATGTCATGATTACTCCAATAGAACTGATGAGAACTCTAGGACCGGGTACCCTGTAATGGGTGAGGCCCGACAACTGTTGGGCCAGTTTAAATAATCAAAACGAATTCTCACAGCCCAATTACACCTTTAAGAAGACCGGCCCGATGTTCAACACGGAGGACCGAAGATAACCTTGGTAAAAATAAGCGTTATCTGCCAGCTGGCTCCGCGGTTCGGTCCGAACGGTTACAAAACAGTTACAGGCCCNGTAAGAAGTCATGATCGCACCTTGAGCAGCCCACAGAAGACCAGCTCCAACTCCTAAAACCCCACCGGCGATTATTGCAAATATTTGATGATGGAAATGGTTGTAGTAGAGAAAAGATCCGGCGTACAAGACGTATGTTGAGCAGCCTGCGAACAAAGTCAGTTTAGGACCAAGTATGTTGTAGATTCCTCCGCCAAGAATACCGAAAACAGCGAAGGTTGTGTAAAGAGCAGTATTTGCATTGTTTGCCGCTGTGGGATCAACCTGACCGCCACCTCCCATGCCTGATAGGGCGTTAAACATTCCTGGACAGCAAAAACAGACCATACCAATCAACATAACCTGAATAAGAGGTGAATTGTGCCGGAAATTAGATCTTCTCTGGGGATTCTCCGGCAACCCAGTCCCCACTTCTTCATCTCCTCCCAAACCCATAAGAGATCTCGATGATGACTGACGCAATGATTGGCTTCAATGAAACTGTCCGAAAATTCGACAACAAAGGAATCGATTCAGTTAATGAATGGAATGAAGTGAGAAAATCGGATAAGGAAAAAGATAATAGATCCACAAAGTCCTCAGATCAATTATTAAAAATTTACCTCTATTACATCATAGTCAATCTTGGTAGTCACCTCATTACACTCGCATTAATGATCTACAAAAATTGACCAAAATTAACTCTTACGATTGTCATCGAGGAACAATCAGGACCTGCACTGCATCCGACCGACAAACTGTCAAAACCCGAACTCTAACCCCTACTAATTACTACTCTTAATGCAGGTCAAGAAGACAGGCCTTCAGAAAAAGTAATACTATGATAAGCCCAACATCCTTTTGACTATTAAGGTCCTTAAGATTCAATGCATCTTTTGATTATTAAGGTCCTTAAGACCCATTAGCTGTAGCAGCTAGAATCGGATAGTTGTGCAATACTTTAAATCAGATAACATGTACTATCGAGAATCATTCAGAATTCAGAAATGAACTTTCCGGTTATCCTTTCCTTTACCTGTTAATCTTCTTATTTTACTTCACTTCCATCTCCGGCGACTTAGGAACGTGACACAAACACTGGATTCATGTACTAAATCCCCAAAAGTGATTTGGGGATTTCACTTTCAAATGGAGGCGCGAGACAATGCGACGTCGTTTCTTTCCTCCATTTTGTCACAGACTCACAAACAAAGAGCAAACGATGAAGTATTTGGGTGTGGCCAATTTAAATTTATATAGTTATAATAAAAAATAAAAAATAAAAAATATTATTAATTTGAATTTAACACGATTCATTTTTTTCGTTCATTCTAATTGTATAGTTGAACTGTTTTAATTAATATGAAAACAAAATTCAAATACGACCACTATTCTAAAAAACTTGATAAAAGTGTATGGTGAAGTGTGATGAGATATGGTGAGATGTGGTGAGGTGTGGTGAGATATGATAATCGTAAATTTTTAAGTATGTTTGGTAAAATTGCGGTATTATGATTGTGATTTATATAAAAATACTAATATACTCTTATATATATAAAATAATAAATATTATCATATTATAATTAATATAAGTAAGGGTAATTGAGTCTTTTCCAAAATCACGATGAGACCACAGCTGTAATGATATCGTGATTTTTTTAACGATTATTACATAACAATAAAGCTTGTGTTTTATGTGCATTAATAATTTAATAATTATTTAAATTATTGCAATAAAATTATTATTGCAATAATTATGAACATATTTCTTTAAACAACTGTAACCATATTTCGTTTAGGGTGTCTTAAATATTAAATTATTTAGTTGGTATTTTAATTGATTATAAGTATTCTAAAAATTTGAACAATTTATTTGCTATTTAATTATTGTTCACAAACCGATTCTTATTTTAAATAACTAATATTTATTAGCTTGTTTAATCTCTATTGATCATGTACTAACAATTTTTCTAATTTTTATAACAATCAACCTAAATATTAGATATATAATATTTAATTTACAAATACTTATATAAGTGTTGATCACTACTAATGTCCTATGTAAAATTTAAAAGGTGTCACCTGATTTTAGGATGCATGTGAATGGATTCTCAAGTATACACCAATGTGATTTGTTGTATATACTTGTTGTATATACAACCTGATTAAAAGTTGATTTGTATATACAACAAGTATTCGTGATTTTAGCATTTATTTAGTTTGAATTTATTTGGTTTTACCAAATTTACAATGTGATTTATATGAATATGATTTGGCTCATTTTTCATATAGTTCCATATGTTCAAGGTGTGATGATTTTGATTTCAATTAAACTTGAATTGATGTTGTTAAAACATGAAAACATGTTGTTAGAATAAAGAATAACTTGGTTATACCATAATATATGTGATTAAACTATAGTTTAAATGTTTACGGCATTAAGTCATGTTGGTATGACTTGCACGATCATTCCGTTTTCGAACTTACTTTTTTTGTATATACAACAAGTATTCATGATGTTAGTCTTTATTTAGTTTGAATACACTTGATTTTACCAAATTTACAATGTGATTTGTATGAATATGATTTGACTCATTTTTCACATAGTTCCACATGTTCTAGGTGTGATGATTTTGATTTCAATTAAACTTGAATTGATATTGTTAAAATATGAAAATATGTTGTTAGAACAAATAATAACTTGGCTATTCTATGATATATGTGATTTAATTATAGTTTAAATGTTTATGACATGAAGCCATGTTGGTATGACTTGCACGATCATTCCGTTTTTGAACTTATTTTTTTTATATATACAACAAGTATTCGTGATGTTAGCTTTTATTTAGTTTGAATACACTTAGTTTTACACAATTTACAATGTGATTTGTATGAATATGATTTGAGGTACGATGATTGACAATATATAAGAGTATACGAATTAACATATATAATAAAAAATACAAAATTCAATAAAATCATCGAGATCTTAAGATTAACAAATGATATAACATTTATTTTAAAACATTCAGTGATAAATTAGTAATATTAAAATATCTCTATTCTCAAGTTCAATATCCTATGTAACTCATATATTTAACGATTGACAACTAGAAGAATTTATAAAAATTTTGGATTTTTATATTAAAAATAATTATTATATATGATATGCAATCAAGTATGGTGCATATATATGTGAATCCAGATATCCAAATAATTATTAAAATTTTGGATTTTTGTATTAAAATTACTATCGTAATATCATAATTTTATCAACATTTTAATAAATTTGTTATTATTTTTAATTTAAATATCATCGTTCACCTTATCTCATTGCATTATATTGTTTAAACGTGTATAAACAAATCCAATAAATACATATTTAATTTTTGGAAAATAGAAATTAATTAAAAGAAATAAAAAATATTAATGAGCTCAGCCTACCGCACATTTATGTCATTGAAGGACACATATGGGAAACCCTAATTCCCAATGCATGATTTCATCATAGCTCGAACACGGGGCGAATCAAACTAGGGTTTTTGATTAGCCAATAGCACAATAGAGTTGTTGTTGTGTAACCTACATCAGTCTAATTAAAATATATATTGTTATTATAAGATGAGGATGAGGGAAGACTAGTGCATTTATCATGTAACACAAAAACAGCCTTATGATTTCTGGCGACAGCCATTCATTCTTAGTAATGGAGAAGATGTAATCTTTCTTCAATTTTCTGGCTGTGGTGATTGATACTGATGTTATTCCACCCAACCCATTTATCAAAACTCCATCTTTGTTCTTTTTTGAGCAATTTCGTCACAATTTTTGTTTTTGTTGTTAAATTCCGTTCCGTCGACGTTTGGTCTGCCTAAATTCTATATCTTTTCTCATCGTTAATTTTGTTCATATAGGTTTCCCGATAGTTGAAGTTAATATTTCTATGATGGAGGAATTCCTACCCGTAATTTGGGAGATATCTATACGAATTTTCCAGTTTTTGTTGCCTGTTTGTGTTGCTTTTCTTTTCGGTTTAGTGGTCGGTTGGGCATGGAAACCTCGCTGGACAAATTCTGTTAATGGGAATTTTAGACTTACAGTTCCTTCTTCTGTGGCTTCTAGTTTGGTACCCCATCCTGTTTTAGGATCTTATTCTACACAAAATTTGGATTCTGTTCAAGCTATAACTCCAAGTTTAAGCCCTTGCTTGATGGATGAAGGTGTAACGAAGGAGAAACTTCATTCTCCAGAGACTGAAAACAGGTGACTTTTTTTACTTTTCTCTGTTGAATTTTCACGACTTTTTAATTAAAAAGTCTAGTGTTGTAGTTAGGCAAAGTTTGGTTATTCAACTGAATATCACTTACTCTATTCTTGAGATATTTTTGTTGAAATCACGGGATTAAGGGATTTCTCCCCGTTCGTTCAAGCTCTCCCGTGGTTATATAATTTCAATAATTTTGAAGTTGAATCAATTCAACAAAATTAGATTTGTACTTTTCTGTTTTATCTTCAGTACAAGTATAGAAACTTCTTCCGGTGCTCACAGAACGGAAATGACGATGAATGAGAATGTTTCGGTGTAATTGAGATACCTATAAGCTCTCAAGGATCTTTCTTTTGATATATTCAACATGAAAACTGTATAGAAACATACAAGTTTACTGCATAAATGAATTTGCTTCATATATGTTTTGCTTCTGCAGTGTATGCGATTGCGGAAAAGAATGTCGTCCTATAATAACAGAACATGATCTGGAACATCTGTGTCTTTTGGTAGAGAGAAGAGATGGAGGTCCTCCTTGGAAGCATATGTTCGAACGTTCAGCCGAAAGTATGAGCTACGAGGCATGGCAGAGAGATATGGAGGTGCGTATTTATACCCTTTATGCAATTCGGTCATTTATAATCAACTCGTTTTTATCGTTATCAGAACGGCCCTCCTCAGTATTGTAGCAGAACTGTTTATGAAGATGCAACACCTGAGCTACTAAGAGACTTCTTTTGGGATGATGAATTTAGATTAAAGTGGGATGATATGTTTTCTCATGGTGATATCTTAGAAGAATGCTCTACGAACGGAACGATGGTGGTTCAGTGGATACGTAAGGTATGTTATTAGATCGGATTTAATTCGTGGCTTCTTCTATTTGTATGTTTCTTATAGTCGAATTGCAGTTTCCATTTTTCTGTAGTGATAGAGAGTATATAATCGGTCGGCGTATATGGGATTTGGGACGATCATATTACTGTTTGAATAAGGTATGTGCGTGATATTAATGATGATTAACTTTGTACATTCTGATCATCTGTTTTTACAATGAAACAGGGAGTTCCGTATTCGTCACTCCCTAAGAAAGACAAGCCAAGGCGCGTCGATGCATTTTACTCAAGTTGGTTCATTCAAGAAGGTATAAATGAACTGAAAGCATAGTTTCTTCTGTGTTGCATTACTGATCCTGCATTTGTTCTGTATAAAACAGTGGAATCAAGGAAACAAACCGGATCGACTGCATGTGAAGTGATACTCTTTCACTACGAAGATATGGGAATCCCATGGGAGATCATGAAATTCGGTGTGCGGCATGGCATGTGGGGAGCAGTGAAAAATATCGAACGTGGCTTCCGAGCTTATCAGAAGCATCGATTATCCAGCGAAGCCATTTCTCACCATGCAATCATGGCAAGTATTTACACCAAGATCGACCCGAGCTACTTGAACATTTTGGAAGGAGATCAAAATCCATCAGAAACAGAGTTAATTCCTTCAGCTGATGAGAAAACAAAGGATCTTAACATACCAAAGCTCCTGATTGTAATCGGTGGGGCTGTTGCCGTAGCTTGCACTCTGGATCGAGGGATGTTGGCAAAAGCTCTGGTTTTTGATGTTGCAAGAAGATTTGGTAATCTCGGACAGAGAGGACCGCCACGGACTCTTTGAGGACAGTGTTGCTTAACTCTTTTGTTGCTGCCATAGAAGCAGCAAATGCTCAGTTACACATGGAGAATGCCTTGAGAATACTCATACTAAGAATCATTCATGGTTTTGGGAACACACTAAAAGCTTCTCAGTTTCATTGGCAAACATTTAAAACCAATGCATATTATTTTTATACAATTCATCACTATGAACCAATAGCAATACAAAAGACAGTTCAATCAAGATAGCTGATTAAATTCCAACTCCAAATTAAATGAAACACTGACGGACTAAAGTATGAGAACAATTAAATACCAAATGTTGTGTTCTAACTTCTAATCAAACAAGCTGAAGCCCATGTCATCGTCACTCTCCTCCTTTGGTTCCTCCTGAAAAATAAACAAATGGTAGTTCAGGAACCATCCTAGTGATCACTCAAATGCTAACTATTTGGTATAAAAAGATGGCGATGTGTTGAGGCGTTCTGATTAGCCATGCAATTCTGTTGAGGGGATTGATGCACACAAAGAAAATAGCAATTAATGATCAATCTTTGAGACTAACACAGATGTAATATAACAGCTCAAATTACCAGGCATACCATGAACTTCAATGTAACAGTGAAAAGAGCAAGTAAACTGAAAGAGATAAAATCCCAAAAAGAGAACAAGACGGAATTAGAACCTTCTTTTCCTCAACCGCGGGGGCAGCGACTGAAGCGGAGAGAGCACCGCCGACAGGAGCAGCAACAGAGACCGCTGCGCCTTCGCCACCAGCACCGACGTTCAATATAAGATCTTCAATATTTCTCTTTACACAAAGCTTCGCGAAAAGGCTAGGCCAATATGACTCCACCGTCAAATTCGCAGCCTTGACGAGTGTGGCGATTTTCTCCGCCTGTGAAACAAATCCGAATCGATTTATATCCACAAAACGTTCCAAAAAGGGAAAACAAATTAAAAAAAAAAGAAAACTCAACAGTGATTGCGATTCCATCGTCGTGAAGAACCAGAGCAGCGTAGGTGCAGGCCGTCTCTCCGATCGACATCTCTGATTCCACGATCTTAGGGTTTGTTTCGATTCAACAATCTGGAACTGAGTGGTTTGGCAGCAGTCCCTCTGCTATACACGGCTGGTAAGTGACAATGAAATTAGGGTTCCGGCGTCAATAATCTGCAGTATTGAGAATTTATAAAATCTCGATTATACACACATTTCAAGTATCAAAATTACCAAACTAAACATCCTTCTCAAACAAAACTACACATCATCTTTTATTATTTTATTTATTTATATATCTATTAATTATTTATATTTTAAATCTATTATTAAAAAATAAAAAATAAACTTATTTTGCAAAATAAAAAATTTAAGAAGTTAATTGTAATTTTTTAAAATATTAAAAAAGTAAACTTATTTTGTAGCTATCTAGATCGGACCGGTTACGTCGATATGAATCCAGTTAATCATGTTCATGTCTGTATTAGATCGAGAAATTAAAATCTAATATATTTTCATCAGAAATTTATAGAATTTAAAATCTTATTTTATTTTGTTCCATTAATATAAAGTGAGACAAGAATATTAATGTTTAACCCAAAGAACAATATATCATTCTAAGTAAAGTCTTAATCCAAATATTAAATAGACCCGATGTATCTGAATATCAGTCTAACATTATAGTACTGCAATTAAATAAAAAAAATTATTGTATTTCTATCTAGTTTATTATGAAGATATAGAGATTGTTTGGTTTCACGGTAGCCGCTGCAGTGCGATCACCACACTATGATTTTATTTTACACAACCAAACAATCTGGTCAATTGTAGTGATCGTACCAGAGTTTTTGGAGATCATGTGATTACACCTTGATACGTATGGTCAATCTACCGTGATTTGGTAAATTCCAAAATTACCCTTCAAAGTTCAATTAATTAATTTAAAACAAACCAAAGTTGTAGTTCTAAATTTTTATGTTTCTTCTTACAAGATATGTATTCGATTGTATAGATTTCTTTTCGGTTTTTCTTTCGATTTTTTCTTTTCGTTTGTTCTTCCGATTGTTTATTTTTGTTGAAAATTTCAGAGTTCGGTTTTTTTATTTGGCTTATATTCATATATAATAAATATATTAATATAAATGTTAAAATATACATTTTATTAAAATTACGATACAATCCACCATAGTTTTTGCAAACAATTTTCTAAATCTCAATCATAATTATCCGGTCATCTCAACGTACGGTACGATCACCGCACCTCACCGTGATTTTGAAAAGCTAAATCAAACAACTCAATATTCATTTTAATTTTAACCTGACTCAAGATCACCGCACCTCACCGTAATCGGGTCGTTTCAATTGAATTCATGCTTATATTTGTGTTACAAAATAAATTTACTTTTATAATATTTTGAAAAATTACAATTAACTCCTTAAATTTTTTATTTTTTAATAATAGATTTAACTTATAAACAATTAATAGATATATCAATAAAATAATGAAATATATTATGTAATGGTTTTAAAAGAATGGTTCGTTTGATAATTTGATAATTTAGAATTTGAATAGTGTGTATTTTAAAAATTCTCGGGACAATTTGCATTCACCCCCTCAAATAATGCTTTATATGATTTAACTCCCATAAATATAAATATATTGCAATGAGGACCTCATATTCATATATAGTTCGAAAATGAACCTCTAGCCGCAGTAACCTGTAATTTCTCCGATTCTCTTTGACGTGGTAATTTTGTTGTGTATTGTATTCTTGTGATCAGCGAACTTGCCACCGCCGTCCTTGTGGCTTTTTTCCGAGATCCCGACTCGACTCCTATTAAGTATTTTTTTATCTTTAAATAGGTTCATCTGTAGAATTGGGTTTTGTTGCTCATCTAGAGCTGGAGATGATTGATGAAGTGTTGGTTTTATCGTTTAATTGAAGGGTTATATATTATTTCTAGCTTAAAATATTTCTTTTCATTGCATTCCGACGAGATCGGTAGTGCTGTTTATGCTGACTACACACGGTGAGGATGTAACCATTTCTTTTGCTGCGACCTGCAGGTGATTCATCTTTTGGGTTCCATCCTCTTTAGGCTAAATCTTGACAATGGTAAATAAAGCTAGAAGTATAAGCTTATAGCAAAGTTAGCCTTCATTTTTTAATTATTTTTCTAACTTGGGTTCCAGAATTACATAATTGGAGCTTTTAAGCCGGCATGCCACGTTTCAGTAACATTTTCAGATGAAAAGTCTCGGAAAAGGGTCAGTTTTTAAACACAGATGTTTATAAAGCTCTATAGTATTTGTACTTTAAATTCATTTATAAATGCAGCATTGTCAAAGTTATCATGACTCTAGTACTTAATCTTTTACTATAGTTCACCGGATTATATGAATATTAAGCTGTTAGACATGTTTTCGGGTTTCGGCAGCAATTTTAATAGCGGGCAATGCTTTCAGTATCACTTTAATGTGCTCCTTTCAGCTATGTTTGTCTCTCTGCTGCTATAGGTAGCAGTGACTAAAGAGAATGGTCAAACAGTGATGGCTCCACTCTTTCGTAGTCTAGAGAATATATCTGGAAGGGTATACTCTCTTACGATGGTTTTGGCTATTTTATTTATTCTAATATATATTCAAATATTTTTATCAACTTCATAATCTATTATTTATTTATTTTGATGTACTTCATGCATCTTTCTTCAGGTTTCTGTTGAACCAGTGTCGAGTAAGAAGGTTGAACACAGTGGGATAAAAATGGAGCTTCTTGGCCAGATAGGTATCATTTTTATTTTAACTTGTAAACTTAAGAGTTCAGGGATTTGTATTTCTCTTATGTATTGTATTGTCCACGTAGTATAAATAACATTTTTTAGTTGTCATTCCTCCCAGCTTTACTATAAATAAATAAAGTGAAAAAGTGACTCTAAATTTATTATATTTTTGCAGAAATGTACTATGATAGAGGCAACTTTTATGACTTCACTTCTCTTGGTGAGCAAATCTCATTTGGTTTCATTTCTCTGCAATTTTTTTGACCTCAGATTAAGCTAGATGCTACTTTTTCTGTATATGACAAATGCTAGGTATTCAGTTACCTTAATTTGATTAGATAATCTCCTTCACCATTCATTTGGTTGAGCTATTTTGTTCGTCTTTTTTCTCTTTCTATGAAAAATGCTACTAGGTATTCAGTTACCTTGATTCGCTTAGATAATCTCCCTTCACCATTCATTTGATTGAGCTATTTTGTTCCCATTTCATGTTCGTTTTTCCTCTTCTAATTTGTCTGATAAGTTTGCAAATGCACCTGTAGTTCGTGAACTCGATATACCTGGGGAAATATATGAAAGAAAAACATTTCCATTTGAGTTTTCAAACGTGGAAATGCCATATGAGACCTACAATGGTCTAAATGTACGGCTTAGGTGAGTTAGCATTTCTTCTCCCTTCTATGCGTGCTATCACTTCATATTGCATTGCTGAATCCTTGGATATCATCTAAGTATAGTCTAAATTTTATTCGTGCTTCAGGTACGTTTTAAAAGTGACAATAAATCGAGGCTATGCGGGTACCATAGTGCAATATCAAGATTTTGTGGTAATATGTCATACCTTTTTGACGATGGCATGCATCATGATNAGTATTGAAGCTAAGTACAGCATTCCCGCATCGAATCGAGTCGAACAACGATCCCTCGGTCAACAAGACCGATCTCCCATTCATTTTCACTTCACACACCTCATTCTCAAATGCTACTCCAGAGTAGTAATCTTTACCTTTACGCGGATCAACTGAGAATCCGCAATCTAGAAATGCTCGTATCCAAATATCTTTCAACGCTGATGATGACGTAGAGCGTTTTCGGCTTCCAGCAATATCTACCGTTGTGAGAAAAACGGCATCCAAACATTCAACTGCACGAAGATTTATCAGAAATTCGATAAAGTTTGTTGAAGAAGGATATTATTTAACCTGAAAGTAGAGATTTGGCGAAGCCGACATGATCTTTATCATCAGCCATGGAGATAACAAGAGCTATTCTTGAGTTGGGAAACAGCAACTTAATCATGTTACTCAATGCTGAAGCAGATTCTTTTGTATGTGCTGATCGGAAAATAGTTTTAGATATTCGAAAAAAACGGATATCTATCTTCGATCACGATGCCGAGAGTTATGATATAATAGAAACAGATTAATACCTCCGTCAAGTAGTAGCATAGATCCTGGTACCCCGAGAAGCTCGACTTCCGTTGATTTTAAAATTTGGTTTCTTCCCAATAAATATGCATTTTGCAGACCAGAACGAATAGACGTATCTGATAATTCCCATCCTGGCACAAAGAAAAACTATCGAGTAGAAGAATAAAACTTTAACACGAAGATTATCCAGAAAACGCTTGATTCACTGAAGATATATTGCTTTACTATATGTGAGATTTGAGATAGCTTAAAATTACTAAGGACAAGATGAATCGGGTTGAATTTCGTGCTTTGTACCTTGCTGACGAAGGCAAAGAGCAGCGCATGTAGCAGTTGCAGCATTTTGAAGCTGGTGGATTCCGGGCAAGCGTAATGGCACGTCGAATAACTCAATGAACTGAAATATTAGACATTAATGTAGATTTTTCAGATAAGGAAAACAGGGAACGATATAAATTCAGATTAATACCGAATGAAAGTCTTTCTCGATTCGCAGCACGATATCACATAACTGGTGTGGATTATCACAGGATCTGGAAAAACCTTTTAAAGCACTTGTATTTCCAGGACCAGAAGCTGATAAAACAGGAGAATTTAAAGAAAGTGCCTTTTGATGAATTATATGCTCTATATCGGGAAGAAATGGCCCACCAAGAACCACCTGAAGTATTTAACAAATATCATGATTCATATATCATAATAAATATATTTTAAAGTATGCATTAAGAACCACCTAACTGGGCGCCCCTCTTTAATTATTCCTGCTTTAGCTATTGCAATACTCTGCAGAGAGCCCCCAAGTGCAGCAACATGCTCTGCGCCTACATTTGTAATGATTGATGCTACAAGATCGTTACTTTTAATGACATTTGTTGCATCCCGAGCTCCACCTAATCCGGCCTGCAGCTCAGAAAGGAATACAAAGAGTATTTTATGATGGCAAAGTATAGTTATTTAATGCATTTCTTCACCATGGAAAGCACAATAAATTGTGTTTGGGACAACTAGATTGAGGTCCGTGACTAAACTGAGTGATTATCACGAGAATCCAGATTATCAAGGCTAAAAGTTGTAAAAACTTGTTTTTTAACTAGAATTATAAATATTGATTTCCGAAAGAATCATGAATTGTTCTACTTGTGTTAATCGACGCTAGAGTGTGGTTCTTGAAGTGAAACCAAATAAACAAATCCTTGTCAATGGACCAGGAAACTATTAGTCAATTTTATGAACCAGATGATTAAGTCTAATGCTGCAAATGTGAAAATAGCATTGGAACTAAAGGAAATATTCATGCGCCAAAAAACAGAAACAGGAATCTACCTCAATGACTCCAATATCAACATTCTCTTGTGCAAACAGGCTGAATGCTATTGAAGTGAATACCTACATTTTGATGAAAATTAGACATGAAAGTTAGCGATTTCACAATAATCATAGTATCATACTCAAATTGATCGTTAAAAACAAATAATAAATTAAGAAGATTAATGCCTCTCACCTCAAAATGAGTAAGGTTTCCACCTTCATGCTCCAACGACATTTCAATTTTCTTCTTAATTTTTGAAAAATGAGATTTTAGTGTCTTTGCTGACACAGGTTCTCCAGTTTTTCCCAATGTGATACGCTCCCTAATGGTTCGTATATGTGGACTGATCAACAAATTCATGATTTCAGCCTCAGGATTCAACCACCATCACTATTACATAAAAGGGAAAAATATTTATTTTGCATACCTGGTATAGCAACCAACAGAATATCCTTCTGCTCGCAAAATGCTTGATAGAAATGCAGCAGTGGATCCCTTACCTTTAGTACCTGCAATATGTATAGACTGAAATCAACTTCAGTCGTTAGGCTTACAAACTAAAATTAAAAGTTAAAAACACAATCTTTCAAAATCCCGCACTGATTCCACTTCCATATAACTAAGGAATAATAACAAGCAGATAAAGTACACACCTTGAACTTAGAATGAGGATTTCCCAGATTGAGTAACAACCTTCTCATCCTACCCAAATCAAACCCATCATCCGAATCAGTACCTGCGCCTTTAGGAACCCCAATTTTTTCGTAATTTCTTAGTTTTCCCAGAAATTGCGTAAATTCACTGAGCTCCTCTTTCTCAGATGAATCAGTAGAGAAGGGAGCACATGGTTTGCTGTTGCCCAACAGTCTCGAAGCAGCTAAGAAGGATCTCCTCCAATAAAGAGTACGAATAATGCCCCAAATCTCCATGAAATAAAATTCTCAAGAAGAGGCAGAAAATTGGTGAAAAAAGTGTAAGTAATGGGATTTTTGTGAACATTTTGAAGGAAATAGTTTCGTTTTTTTCTATTAAATGAAATATTGAATAATGAAATATGTAATTTGATTATTATATATAAAAAATATTACGAATACATTATATAATATAACAATAAATCAAAATATAAAGTAAAAGTATTATATTAATAATAAAAAATACAATTGCCATTGCACTATAAATAAGTCATTATAGTGAAACAAAAAAAATAAATTCAAATTAAAAAATCTCCCCCATTTCAGAAACCTGAAAGGCCTTTCTGGAATCTGACGATTCTGTTTCTATTGAATTCCATTTGATCGTAACGTGGATTTGGAATTCGCTGAGGAAACTGCGTTAAACGTATCTTCTTTTCGTGATTATCGTTTGTGCAGGCGGAAATTGCAATGACGAAAGTGGATTTAAGTGAGAAATACATTTCTATTCTCTGCTCACAGAAGAACGAAAATCACGAGGTTGAAGGTAATCTGATGAGTATGTTGAAACAATGCTTGGAATCAGAATCAGGTAACTGGAAAAGTATAATATGCGGACATGTAGATCATTTTCATTCTACTTGGGATGCTGGTTGGGGATGTGGATGGCGTAATATACAAATGCTTAGCTCTTATTTGCTTAAAGAGAAACAACAAGAAGTAGGAGATTTATTATACGGAGGTCCTGGATTTGTACCTAATATTGAATCACTTCAAAAATGGCTTGAACTTGCTTGGCAAAAAGGCTTCGATACAGAAGGAGCGGGCGACTTCGATCAAAATATATGTGGAAAGAAGAATTGGATCGGAACAACAGAATGTGCTACGCTGTTCAGGTCATTTGGTTTACGAGCAAGGATAGTTGATTTCGCTAGTAAAGATTCAGAGTTAGGTCATAAACGGAGTAGTATTTCTTCTTCTGAGAATGATTCAGGTCAAAAGGTTCTTGCAGATTGGGTTTGGAACTACTTTTCTTTGAATAATTCCATGGTGCCAAATGAGAACAGTGTAATTGTTAGTAAGAAAGGGTAATGAATTGTGAACATTTAGGGGAATAGAGATTCTTTGTTAACATTTTGCTGTGTTTTATCATCAGGCCTTTGTACTTTCAACATGATGGTCATTCAAGAACAATTGTAGGGATCCAAGTTAAGCAGCAGAGAAACGGTGGTAATCAGTGTAATTTACTCATCTTCGATCCTTCTTCGGTAAGTATGTTCTTTCAATAGTGAAAGCTTGGTGTTATGAACTTGTAGAAATTCAGGATTCAATTTGCCGGAAGAGTATAACTATAACTCAATTACTCATGAGATCACTCCTTTATAAACTATAACTTTTTATATTTCCACATCCGATGTAGGACAATGTTTCAACACTCCCCTCAAGTCGAACCGGTCTTGTTCCGGTTCTGACTTGTTTCAATATGTTCGGTAGTACTCGAATCATAGGTCGATCTATTTTTTGTCGCCTGAGCCTGATGCGTTTTTCTATCCGAGTTTTTTTTTCTAAATCGGTACGAACCAGCCTGAAACACACCGTGCAGCTCCAATTCCATGTAGAAATTCATGATTCAATGGACCGGAATAGTGTCAGTGTAGCCTAATTCATATGAGAAGTGAATCACATTGAAAAAGCTTATGTCAAACCAATTACTCATTATATCACTCCATTTGTGATCAATGTTTCAACAGAATTTATGATCCATGAATTGATTCCTTTGTAGAAAACAAGTGATTTGGCTAGGGCTTTGAGGCATAACTCTGGATGGCAAGGTATTATCAAAAGGGGAATTCAAACATTGAAGAAGCCTCAGTACCAGGTAGTATGATGATGGGGTTGATCTTGTGACTATGTATTTTGTGATCAATGTTTGATCTTGTGGTGTTTCAGTTGTGTTATATCGATCCCGGAGTTGCGGAAGAGCGGGAACTAGAGACTCTAAAGACCTTGAGTAGCATACGTCAAGAATTCTAGCATTGAAATATTGACGTGTTAATAAGCCCCTTTTGATTAGTTGTGTTTATGATAAGTATGAAATGCACCAAACTTTGATGCAAAATAAGCAAATGGTTATCAGTAAATAATTGTGTATCTACTAATTGGCAATAACAAATGTAGCATTATGTTTTAAATGCTAGAAATGAAGAAGAAATTTTGACACAACACAATTTGGTATGGAAGGACATTGCACCATTCGATGCAATGTGTCGTAGTTATATTTTATTTTAACTAAATATCATAATAAGTTTGTACAACAAAAGAAAACAGTAATAAGTTCACAGTTGAAATGACAACTAGAACCCAACATAAATTATAGTTTAATTTTTTTTTAAATAATTTTGATCAAATTTTTTATATTCTATCAATTACATATTCAAATTATATAATATATATAACAATTTAAAAATATAACTTTTGACATAACAAATTTATCGTAAATAGTATGAAATATAATTTTTAAATTATACACAATTATTTAAAAATATAACTTTTGATATAACAAATTTATCGTAAATAGTATGAAATATAATTTTTAAATTATACACAATTATTTAAAAATAATAAAAAAAAATCATTTATGACATCACGATCCGTGCACCACAATTTCAAAAACAATTTTTTTAAATCACGATCAGTTCATGATCATTTCAACTCCTCGCTATTCTAGTTCCAAACTTACCTTTTTATCTCATGGTAAACATGTATAAAAAAGCAACATAGTCTACTGAATCTCCATTGGGAGAAGATAAGTTCAAACAAAACTGAATTCTGAAACAACTAGTCATGAGAAGGCTGATGCAATGCAAAGATTCAGACAACAAGGAATTTAGTTTGAGGAATGAAAAACGAACACACAACGGAAGGTAACTTACTTCTTCTCTTCCTTTTCAGCCTCTGCGGCCCTCTTGGCTCGTTTACCAACATGGCGAGCATTAGTTCTCTCCAAACGAAGCTTATCATATGCTCTAAAAGACTTCATATCTTCTGTTATCTTCACAAGCTCCACGTTTGGTTTGTCACCAACAATTGGCAAGTAAGTACCAGAAAATTGAGTTGCATTAGCCAATTCTTCAGGGGTGGANCCAATTTTTGTTGTACAAAATATCTGGTTTATGTCGACATTTTCATTTAATTAAATAAATATGATTAAACTTTAAATTAAAATTAACATCATTTCAAAACCCGGTAACACTAACGCCATAGGTATAAGGAAATTTATCTTCGAATGGTAGTGATTCAAAAATTTTGAATTTGTTTTTAAATTAATAGAATCCAATTTTTTTAAAAAATACATTAAATAAAAAAAATTGAATACGTTTTCTATTAAGTAGAATATGTAAACAATATAAATTAATTAATTAATAATGAGTCTTATCACAATACTCTTATTTAAATAAATAATAACTGAGATTGTTTCTTAATTTATTTTTTAAATTATATGTTTAGATCATTTTTATTTAATTGTTTTCAGTAACCTTACTAGAAAATTCACAATTTGACAATCTCATTCTACAAAAATATAATTATATAAATATTAACATTTGAATAATTTTATTATAAATTATTCAAAACATAGTGATTATTTAGAGAATAATAATAATACTAATAATAAAAGAAATAAATGTTCATTTTCCTATGGTTTTATACTAATTCATATATTATTTTTCTTAAGAATATATATATTAAATGTGGAAAAGTAGCGAATAATAAATAAATGAGTATTAATGATGCACATGTCACACGGTAAGACATGTGTCATAATGCTGCTTTAAAACTTGTCAATGTTATATTAGTGATAATTTAAATTAATAATGTTTGACATTGGGTTTATTTTGGTTCAACTTTTTAAAATTGTGGTGTGTGAGGTGTGGTGAAGTGAAGTGTGTTGAGATATGATGATCATAAATTTTTAAGTATGTTTGGTAAAATTACGGTATTACGATCGTGATTTGTGTAAAAATATTAATATATTCTTATATATATAATTATATTATAATTAATAGAAGTAAATATAAATTAGTCTTTTCCAAAATCACGATGATGCACAACTGATTTTAACATATGTGATGATATCGTGATTTTTTAAAAATTATTAAATCGTAATTAAGCTTATGTTTTGTATGCATTAAAAAAATCACAATTTGCACATTTCACCGCTGTTTTGATCGCGGTACCAAACAAACTCATTGTTATCTTACTAAAAAACTCTTCGAATATAACCTCAAGTTTATACAAATTGATTTGATTCATGTGGAGATTTTCAAAATACGTTCATGGTATATAAATAAATTTATTATTTTATAATCGAGTGATGTTTGTCATTGACTCTCAAAACTTTATAATAGTGTAAAAACGGTTGATATAATGCTTTTGAACTCATAAGCATTATATCTAAATAAATTCCATGTGTTTAAAAACCGTGTAAAGAGTTTAAAATGACCCATCAAGTTTGTAAAGTGCATACAAAGCCCTCGAAGTTGATATAATGTGCGCGGTTGGCTCCTAAACTTTTAAATGTTGTAAAAATACCGTGCCCTCAAAGTTTAAGAATTTCGTGGTTAGCCTCCGAACTTCCAAAACGGTTTATATATGACCCTTATACTCGTTAATATTTTAAACGTCTCATAGTTTGTATTTGACATATTAACCATGAAAATATGTTATGCCAATGTCTCTCAACTTTTAAAATTTTAAAAATAACGCATAAATTATCAAAACCATTTATACGAAAAAGACGAAAATCACTACTATTCACTCTAGGGCAATTTTTGAACGATTTTGAAACTTCAGAGGCTTCTCATGCAATTTAAAAACTTTTGGGGCATCGTCTTTACACTATTTTAAACATTATGGATCAATCACGCAATTGTCTCTTTTATAATCATATCCGATATTATTTTGGTTGGTTGAGTTTATTATAACCTATTCTATTAATCATCGGAAATAACATATTTTATTTTCTACAACCATTCATTATTAATTTCTCTAGCCATAAGACATTGAATAGGGCATCCAAGCAATGTATATATAAGTTCCGGTGAACCGGCCCGATCTATACACATGATAATCAGGTCAACTATACCTATATTAGTGTGAGAGTGGTCTCGGGTTAGAGGTATTGAGAGGGCCAAACGAGGAGATCTTGATCAAACATGATGAGGGAACGCTAGATGATGGTTCGGTCATAGAACAAGACAATATATAATAAGAATGCGGCACATGTTGCCCATAATACCGGGAATATATGGCACCCCATACGGCATTGCAGTCAACATTATGATAAGAGTTTAAGGACATATAACGACTTTTACGACACTAAACAAAAATGACAGGCCTTGGTAGCTTTTGAGGCCGTCGAGGGCAGTTAGGTATGTCAAAATGGGCGAGGGGGCAAACGACATTTCTATTGCTAGTGAAATATATAAATATGAGAAAACATGAAGAAATGGAATGTTTTTATACATGTCGGTATATCGATGAAAATTGGGAGATACCTATATTTCCATCGGTACCGCTAGTACTGGGTTTCCAGGTCGAGACCAGAGTTTTTTCTGGTCGACTCGAAAAAGAAAACATACCAATCATACCGGTTCGGACCGAAACGGTACCTCGAACCGGTATGAAAACATAAGAAAAATGACGTGGCCTTCATTTTTTGTCTTCTCAATTCCCAATCATGAGTTCTTTGTTTTGGGTTGTTTGATTCTCTTTGTAAATGTAGACATAGTGATATAGTGTCTTTTCCACGACTTGTTTTTTCCACTCTTTTATGAATGTTTCCGCATAAAATATTTTTCATCACATTCTTATACTCCAATTAAGTTGTTTATGTTATATAAAATATAACAATATTTAAAAAGTTTATTACTTTTATTATTATGTTAAATACATAATAAAAAAACAATAAACTTTTTCTTCCACTAAAACTACCTTATCTATTTTATTGGGGAAGTAGAGTTGGAACTATACTACATATTGGAACTTGGAAGTGGAACTTGGAACTTCCAAGTACCATATTGGAACTTGGAAGTAGAGAAATATTTATCTACATATTCTATTATATAAATAATAATAGAATTGTAGAAGATAGAGATGGAAAATATACCGAGATACAGAGGATTTACTGAGAAACATAGAATACTTGTATTCTCTTGTTTTGATATTCTTTCTTATCTATATTGATTCTGAGTTCATCGACAATAACCATCGTTCCTGAGCAATGGAGTTTGCTGCTTGTGTAACCTGGAGAACACCGGTTTTGCCGAAATTGTTCTTAAGTTCAATGTCATTACGACGTGGCACATGCGACACTCAACCAAATTCGATACACGAGATCAAATCAACTTTCTGGTATTGTTTTATACTTATTGTATTTAATACTAACAATGTTTCTTTCTGTGAAGGTTTGATCTAGTTTTCCAACAATTTTAAGAACAATAATACTCTGGTTCAAATCGAAAGAAGATGTAAATCATCATCGTTATCATCTAATTCCAGGTTTCATCGTTTTATTTTAAAGAAGAGTATTGTGCTTGCATGCAAAAACTTACATTATAGTTACCGTAATTCAGGATGTCAAAACTTTGAAAAACTGGTTTTTGCATGTCTTTGAAAAATGAATACTGAAATCATTTTCTACGTAATCATAAAAGTGAATTGGCTTTTAATAATAAATAAAAGAACTAGTCAAAACTTTATTTTCAGATTTGGAAAACCTTCGTTTCAAAAATGAAATTTAGGAATAAAAGTCTGATCCATTTAACTATTTCTAAATAAAATTAAGAATATGTTTTAATTTTATTATTTTATGCTGAAATTTAGGAGATTCAGTTATTGAATTAGTTCACTCATTTTATTGTCCTGAATGATTAATTATTACTTTTCTGAAATAGCTTTGGTAAAAATATAACTAATTTCTAAGTTATTTTTTTAAGAAATACAATATTTTTATTTCAATTCAAATCATTTTCAAATATCATTGAATTGTTGATTTTGAAAAGTTATAGGCCGTAGAACCGAATATTTCAATTAAAAAAAAACAAATCCATTTTCCAAGATTCGAAAAGAATACTAGATATTTTTTTTAACATTAGTTTTTTTTGTAAGAATCAATGAATTGCATTTTCATTGGCATCATTTGATTATCAATTATTTACACTATTTAATTGATACATATCTATTTACTTGATTAATTGGATTGTGATATTTATTGATTGGTGCAATTTTGGAAGATTTAATCTAAACTTTAAATATCCCAAAATGTGGGGTATTAAGTGAATGTCTTTCCATTATATCAATAAATATATATTTTTTATAACATCAAATTAGATGTTTATAAATTATGTCGAAATAGTGTAGTGAATCGTTTTGTGATGAAAAACGGTATCATTAAGTACAACACTATTATTGAGGCAAAGAATTTGATTTCTTTAAAGAAAAATTTCCACTATCCGGAATAACTCTTCGTAACACTCTGAGAGATATTAAAATTACGATATCTATTGAGAGTTTGGGATAGAGTAATGTCAAATGATAGAAACATCATATGTTGATGTTTATTATGTGTTATCATATTGATAAATATCAATTTGATAACAATCTTTGACTTACTCTTATATAGTTTTTTCTTCAAATTCATCGTGTTGGAAATAAGCTATTAAGATAGAATTTAATTTTATCTTAAAAAGTCTGATATTATAGATAGTTGATTGATATGCCTCCGGGAGCAAAGTTTATTGACTACAGTTACAATTTTGATAGAAATTCTTTCGTGATTGCTATATTGATATGTATCAGTTGGTAGTCAAAGACTTAATTGAGAAGCCAAATATTGATTACTTTGATACTTTGCCCCTTGTGACTAGAATCACTTCTATATGTATTCTAATTGTGTTAGCTTCTATCCAGATGCTTGTCATTTATGTGATGAATGTCAATACCGTTTTGTGAATTGTGATATTGAAGAAGAAATTTATGTGACTCGGTTTGAGGGGTGTGTTGTTTCTGGCCAAGAGAACAAAATGTGTAGACTATTAAATTCTATTTTTGGTCTCAAGCAATCACCTAAATAAAGTGATACGATAAGTTATATAATATATAATTGATGAAATGTTATTTATCAATTAGTGGGGATAAACGTGAATATATTCAAATAACTGTAATGAAATATTTGAGAGATACCATATACTTTGTATATGATATGTGTTATGATCCCTTTTTAGGGGGTACTAACAGTCGTCCGGTTCGTCAGCAGACGAACTCGGTTTTGATTTGTTTTTGATGTGGAATACGATTAGAACTGGAAACAATAAATGGACACGGCGATTT